>JAQGCQ010000602.1:0-12935 GCA_034699945.1 Chamobates pusillus
ATAATAAAGAATTTTTGATTTACATCTCTTTGGCATCGATTTAATTAAAACATTAATTACTTTATTTAATGTTAAATAAGAATTAATGGGAAGTCATTTATATGTCACTTATATTTATAAGAGCTGTCCATTCATTAAGACCTTGATGATCATTGTGTTGACCTTGAAAATACCTGTATTCTAAAGAATAGATAAATATGATCATGCACAAACCATCTATATTTGATTGTGAAACTCATTGGAATATTTGCCATCAAATTATTAATTAAACAATAGATTTACTGACCATACCTATCAAATTTGAGGAATACTAGCAAGTTAGATAATTTAAACTTGTACTTTTGAGGCTCTACATTTGAATTATTTTTAATTTGAATTGTAATTAATCTTGGTCATAATATTTGATACATTGTTGGCATTGCTTACAGTGAGTGTGAATTGTGGTCACAATTAGTTTGCGTTTAATTACTATTAGTTAGTGATGTGATTGCGATCAGAAGATAAGAAAGAGAGCAATGAGAAGACCATGAAAAAGATGATGAAAAAGACCATGATCAAATAGTTTGGGTTGAATGGATATAATGTTTAGTTGTATTGATAGATGTCATGAGTGGTATTCATAGTTTGATTCATACATTAATTCATTCATTCATTTGGTGTCAGTATTTGTGTTGAGAAGTGAACGGAATATCAGTCGAAGTAATGGCGAACGCATTCGGATTAAAGAGAATCCAAACTGTTTTCAAGTAATAACTGTTTCTCTGTTTTTGTCTCAATGTGTACCGCCTTTGAAATATGCATCAAATGTTTGGACGGTTTCTCACACGGGAGTGACTAACGGCTGACCCAACACTCATACCGACCCAATGGCCAGACGTGTGAGCAAACAGTGATTGGCCTCCAGTGCCACAAATGAGGCCTACATTTCAAACCATTTGATTACTAAACACAACATTAAAATCAAAATTCAATTCAAACTTCAATCAAATAATATTTGTTTTGAACGCCAACTGAAACACTGTTTTATAGCCATTACTCTCTCATCACAACTGGTTTTGTTTGAGATTTAATTATTGATTTGATTTCCAATCGTTTTCTACATTTATTTTTATTATTGATATTTAAGTGAAAACAACCGAACATTTAGTTATTATTTTGATATTTAAATATCATTTAAAGCCATTCAAGAGTTTAATTGAAATCATTTTTTTTATGTTTTTGTTTTGTTTTTTCTGTTAATTTTATTAATAATTTTTTGCCATTAATTGAAACAAAACAACAAAAACTGTTTACAAATAATAATATCTTCGGATTATTGTAATTAACATTTAATTAATTGAAGAATTGACTCAATTATCTGCAAAAGTGGTCAGAAATAGTGACAAAATTTCTAACATCTCATCAAAACTGGAATCAGAAGAAAGTGAAGCGAATCGAAGACCATCTCTTTTGGCGAATGTAATGATGGGATGTTTTGGCGGATCTGCTTCCAAGAATGACGCCGAAGAAGACAAACGCCGCAAAGAGGCCAACAAACGCATCGAAAAGCAGATTCAAAAAGACAAACAAATATATAGAGCCACTCATCGACTCCTTCTGCTCGGTATGAATACCACCAATCATTGACCGCAACCTCTCAATCATATTATTGTCTTTTTGTTTCCTAATTAATGTCCGCTTTATTTCAAATGATATCACTTTTGTTCATAACTTTTATATTTTGTTCTAATTTTCAAAAAACTGTTTTATTTACAAAATGTGTTAATAATTGAATAATTTGTTTGTTTTGCGTCCAAATCAGGTGCGGGTGAGTCGGGAAAGAGTACTATCGTTAAACAGATGCGTATTTTGCACGTCAATGGATTCAGTGAAGAGTAAGACAATTAAACAATTGCTTTAATCGCTTATTTGATTAGGATTTGAGACTTTGTTGACAAATATTTGAAGTTATGGTCCAATAAAGCAATGGATTTGTATTTGAATTTTGAGTTCATTTGATATTAATTTGAAAGTTTAGTCATTTATCGGATTGTTTTTTAATTATCATATAATAAGCCAAACGTCTTATTCAAGTGAAGCGCATTCACAGAGTTTTCTCTTATAATTAATTATTCATTTAATTTGAAACTCATTTCGAGTCTATTTTTGAAGTGTTAGCACAAAAAAGATGTGATTTTTTCGTTGCATTCAATCATTTGATATAATATTTAAGCGAAAAAATTATGATTCGTTACCATAAAAGCAGTGCTACTCTACCTATAAGTATAAACTCATATAAGTTTTATATTTTTTATATAAATATTTATAAAATTTATTCCGTTATTCCTCTCCTTAGTTACTAAAGTATATAATCAAACATTGAATTACTTTCAATTATAGCACTTCTTCGCTGTTAACAAATATATTAAATTTAATGATAATTGTATTGATTCGTGAGTCGTGTCATTCAATTTTTCATTTGAATAATGAAATTATTTTCATTACAAAACTTTGTCTAACATTTAAACCAATTCTTGCCATTAATTAAGTGATCGAAACATTCAAATATTGACAATTGATTTGATTTTTAAATTGTTTGCAACTATTTTTCTCTTCTCTTAAAAAAGTACTTTTAATTATGAGTTTCAAATGTCTAACGATTAGTAATAACCGGATTCTGTGTCGACATATGAAGTGCAGTTCACTTTGAAATCAAGTGTTAATTTCATTCAATTGTATAATTGGCTTAAAATACAGATCTATTTCTGCAGATAATAAGCGATTATTTGTTTAGTTCTTTATCTAAATTCTGTTAATACATAGCATTAAGATATGGATCATAAAAATCAAGTCATTTATTTGATCCAAAGTGCGAACGAATTAACTGTAAATAAATACTATTTCTCACAACTTATGGTTGTTTTGGAGGAAACAAAAATACTCTTCGAGTCTATATTTAAATAGAATTTTTCTTTAATAAAATCACTCGTTTTTTATAGAAATTAATTTTTGATTCAAATTTTATTACAAAAACTGTTTTTTTATGTTTTTAGTGAAAAGCGACAAAAAATTGAAGACATTAAGAAAAATATTAGGGATGCAATTCTGGTACGTATTCTGTCCTAACTTTACAACTATTTTTAGATTCTTTGCTATTTTTTTGCGCAATAAAATTGACAAACAATTTATATATTAATTGTTAGACAATAACGGGTGCGATGAGCACTCTGGTACCTCCCGTTCAGTTGGAGAACGCCGACAACCAGTGGAGAGTTGACTACATTCAAGACGTGGCCAGTAATCCAGACTTTGATTATCCGACTGTAAGTGTTTACTCTTTTTCATCTCAAGTTTGAAACTTTTTACTCGAATTAATTGATTACTTTCTATCACTTCTTTGACTCAAATTTTTATATTAAATATTTTGAGTTAAAATGTGAAGTAATTCCATGCCTTCAGGGCTTTATGTTTGTTGTCATAAATTAATTAATTTTCATAAATTTTATTCGATTCGATTGCATACGTCGAGTGCCGTTACCTTCAGATCAGATGAGTTTTGCATTTGATTCGACAATTTTCTCTCAAATCCTGTTTTTTTCAAATGAACCGAAATATTAAATGATTTGAAATTCTTTGAAATACTTGGAATCACTTCAGAGTAGGTCTTAATTAAATGAAAAGTTTTGCTGAAGTTTTTTCATTTTGAATAAAATTAGTTAAAAAGTGAATAAATTTTTAGAACCGATTACATAGACTGACATTGAATTGATTGATGAATTTGTGAGGAATAGCTGTTAACTCTTTTCCCAAAACATTGGTTTAGTTCTGAAAATAAATAAACTTTTTTTTCGAAACATAAAAGACATTAATTTTGTGTTAAAACAAAATTATTGTCAAATTAATAAAGCATTGAATCCATTGATTGATGAAATGGTTAATTGTTTTACTCATTATTGGAAACATTGAAAAATTGTAGACTTTGTGTTTGTTTTGATTTATTTAAAGTCTATTCGACACTAAAATGAAATCTCTTTTTTCATAGTTTTATATATAATATTAGAGTTTATTTTAAGTAAGTTTTGATGATTTTCTGTTTCTATATTTTGAATGAGTTTTGCCCCCAAACTCAGTCATCGGTAGCGTTGAACTGGCGCTCAGCCCAATCAGACTGAGCACAACATTTATTCTGTATTCGCGTTAATAAATCAATTCCAGAATAGAATTGAATGAATATTTTGGCAAAACTTCGAAAAATCAAACTTTCGATAATTTAATGACAATTTAATAATTATTGTTATCTTTCATTAAAACAACATTTTTTTCTCTTTTAATAGGAATTCTATGAACACACGGAAGCACTTTGGAAGGATAGGGGGGTTTTGCTAGCCTTTGAACGATCCAATGAATATCAGTTAATAGATTGCGCCAAATAGTAAGCAATCCATTAATTATTTCACTTCGAATTCATTTATTGATTTGATTTGTTTGGCACCAGTTTTTTAGACCGGGTCCATATCGTCAAAATGCCTGATTACACCCCTTCAGAACAAGATATCCTCAGATGTCGTGTCCTAACCTCAGGAATATTCGAAACCAAATTCCAAGTGGAAAAAGTGAACTTCCAGTGCGTTCTCTCATTTCTTGCTTTGTTTTGAATTTATTAAATAACTGTTGAATCCATTGACAGTATGTTCGATGTCGGCGGACAGAGGGATGAGAGGCGTAAATGGATTCAATGTTTCAATGATGTGACTGCCATTATATTTGTGACCGCCTGCAGCTCCTATAATATGGTTCTGCGCGAAGATCCCAATCAGAACAGACTGAAGGAATCACTCGATCTCTTCAAAAGTATATGGAATAATAGGTAGGAATTCCATCCAAATTCTTATACAAATATTTAGTAATTATTCATTTCTAATGAATTTCAAAAGTTATTAATTATTTTCAACTATTTATTAACAGTTTATAAGAATTGCTACAAAATTATATATTTTTATTTTTTATGAAAATAGTTAATCAAAATTGAAATTAATTTAGTTTTTGTATCGATTTATTTGTGAAAACTCTCACTAATAGTTTGAATACTGATATGAACGGCATTAGTGAAGGCGCGGCTCTTATCTCATGGTTTAATGTTAATAATATCGTTGAAGTCATTAGAATATGATTTGATTCATAAATGGATTACTAATTGTATTGTGTTTTGTCTGAAATGCAATCCTCTTTTGATTGACTAAACAAATGACTAATACAGTGGTGTTGTTCTGTTTGACAGGTGGTTGAGGACGATATCCGTTATATTATTTCTCAATAAACAGGACCTCTTAGCAGAAAAAGTTAAGGCAGGAAAGTCTAAAATAGAAGACTATTTTCCTGAATTCGCTCACTACCAGACACCTCCAGACGGTTAGTGCCAAATGTTGTGCCAAATTCGGTACCAATGTTTGTATAATTTGTTTGTTAACAAACACCTCAACAAAAACCTCCTCTATTTGTGTCAAAAATGTTTTCTAATTTTCACTTAATTTTAGAAAAAATACTCTAATTTTTGTCATTTTCTCAGAATTTCTCTGTTTATCAATGAATTTATTTTTAATTAATATTTTTTGTTTGTTTTTAACATTTGTTTGTCTATAAATTTCAGCCGTTTTCGATCCGGGAGAAGATCCAGATTTCGTTAGAGCCAAGTATTTTATTAGAGATGAGTTCCTGGTATGCATACAATCGACAACTATTCTAATTAATTGGTGTCTAATGAGTATATGTGTGTCCAATATATCCTAATAGCGAATAAGTACGGCCAGCGGTGATGGAAAGCATTACTGTTACCCACACTTCACGTGTGCGGTCGACACAGAGAACATACGGCGAGTGTTCAACGATTGTCGAGACATAATTCAAAGAATGCATTTACGACAATACGAGTTATTGTGATTTCGGTGCAAACCTTTGTTTAAAACAGAATTAGGTTTTAATAAGTGTTCAATGAATTGATTTTCGCCCTAAAAGTTAACATTAAATACAATTATTAACGAAAAACAACTGAAATGCGAACCAAAAGAACGTCGAATCGATTTTTAGTTGGATTTTTGTTGATTAATGAATCGCTAATTCGGAGGTCAGCTCTAAAACCAAAAACAACAGCAAAACAACAAAACTATTCCACAACTGATTGAACGCCGAAAACAACAATTTTTAATAAACAAATTGAAAAAATTGTTTTTTTTGTTTCGGGAAAACATTTATTGAAAATCGCAATTCAATCGCAATTCGAATCACTTGTCATCAAAATCGCATCGAATCGGAGGTCACACACAAAACACACTCTCATTGTCTGCCAACCACTCTCTGCCTAATCAAGAATTTTGAAGTCCATTAAATCAAATGCAAAACCCATTTATAAATATTATTGAAAACAAAAATTCTTGTAAGTCGTGCTCATAATTGAATTGAATTATGATTTCGTTTAATTTGGAAGAAAAACAATGGTTTTGATGTCAAACATAACAACAAAATACTAAATTGAATGCATTTTGTGTCGAATTTCATGCAAACGCACATCAATTCGATTCTGATTTCCTTTTATTATCGAAATTTGTCTTAAAATCCGGATTAGAGTTAAACCAAAATTCAAAATAATTAATAAGATTTCGAATTGTTTTACTCTCAGACCTAACACTTGAGTTCAGTATTAATTAGTATTCGTTTTACTGGAAATCAATTAAAACTCAATAATTGGAAATTTGAAGATATTTTGTTCCCTCTTTTATCGGAATAAAACTCAAGACTAATCTATTGTTTTACCGCCGAAGACATTATCAGTTGAAAGAACAGAAGAACTGACAGAAGAACAGCGAAACTATTGTTTGATTTGTTATTCAAAAGAAGAAATTCAAAACAAATAGTAATTATTGATTACAACCAAAATATTTGCTACAATTGTTTGTGTTGTGATTTATATGATATTTAAGTGATTCCACAAATAATTGATTTCAATGGCAGTTATCTCTTCACTCATTATTATCTCTTCAATCATTCATCGGTCGGAACAGTGGTTATGCCGTTTAACCCAATTTTCTCTCAATTAACGAATGATATGTTTCAGTGTTTTTTATGTTTCAGTTTTTGGAGAAATCAACAAAAAAGTGAAATAAATTCTATTCATCGCTATATTAATATGTTTTGCCGTTCGCTCTATTTGTCTATTAATTAATTTTTATTACAATTTCATCACTTGTTTTACTTAAGATTACTGTTGTTATGGTTTTTCTGCTGAATTCTATGAAAGGATTGCGAATTACAAACCGTTTATCGCTTTTATTATCCATAAATTCAATGCTATTTCTCTACGGTTTTCAACACTTCTCTCAGAACTCGGAGTTTGGATTTTCGGACAACAAAAACGATATTTAATTAAAAATTCAAAACATTTGCTGACATTTTAAGTACTGTTTTTGTATTTAGAAATTTCCTCTCTTTTTAATGTAATATTTGAGTTGAAAAACTTGAAACCCGTTTGAACTTAGATCTGGTCATTAAAAGGTCATTAAAAGGTCATTAAAAGTAAACACTTTTTTGAGAAATCAATTAAGAGAAAAGTGAAGCCAATTCTTCCCACGAATATTGTCTTCGAGTTAATGACAATTAATTTTATTACAATTTATTATTCATTTTTTGATGATTTTCTGTCTTATATCTCATGTGTTATACAAAATACAAAACAATTGAATATAATTTTGTTTTGAGTTCTTTACGACCATTAAGTCATTGCCGGCGCCGTTAAACACACTTTCCGTTAACAGAAAATAAATTCATTTCTTTTTATTTGAATGTAAACTAAATTTTAGATAAAATCAGATTCAGTGCAAACACACAGAAAACACAAACGGACTGCACATCGGTTTTCATCGGTCTCTTCAGTAATAATTTTAAAACAATTGAAAAAAGTTTTTTGCAATTTTTGTGCGATTTTCATATGTTTTCTCACATCTAATCCATTACTTTGAATACATTTCTGGTCAAAACACTCGATATATAAATATATATTTAAAAATAGGATTCAATTGAATGTTTCAAATGTTGACATTTGACTAAAAAATTTATATATTATGTAGTTTTTAAGAGAAAATACAACAAATAATTTTTAGTTGTAATCAAATTTTTAATTTTGTTCGTCTCTCTCTCTCTCTCTCTCTCTCTCTCTCTCTCTCTCTCTCTCTCCTCTCCCTCTCTATTTCTCTTTTTATGAGCCCTCTCTCCAAATGTTTTAGTATTTAAATTGAAAAAATTATATTTCGATGTTTTAAGACTTTATATTCGAATTAAAATTGATTTCAATTTGTATTATAACTGTTTTTCTCAATTTTTTAGGAAATTTTAAATCAATTTTTTAGTAATATATTTAAATTGGACTCAAATTTATGAGTAAATCATTACTTTATTCTCAATTCTTTTCTTTATTTTTACCTCAAATTCTTATATATTATTAAATATCAAAAAATTATTTTCAAATTTTTAACAGATTTTTTAATTTTTTGTTTCCAATGAAAGCATTAAATATTGAAAAGCGATTCAAACCTTTAATTAAATGCGAATTGAATTTTATTACAAATACTGGAAATGATATATAATTTTCTTTATTTATTCCGTTTAAAGCCTCTCTCTCTATTGGAATGCAATTCTTGTGGAGACAATTGTGGATCCACTCCTTTATTGCCTGAGTTTTGTGAATGGATTGAGAATACAAATGACTGAAGAAATTCTGACAAATTCTGTGCTATAAATAGCGAATCGATTTTAAACTAAGCGTTAAGTAAATGAAATTCTGTGGAAAAATAGTTACAAAATAAAGGACTCGATTTATATCGGAACCAAAAATCTCTGTTTGGATACAATTTTCTTATTTTTATCATAATTTGTATACAATTTCCTCGACTTTTTCCAAACGAAAAACTGATTCAATTGAGTGAATAACAGATTTTATCCGCAAATTATTGATGACTCGTAACAACAAAATTGAAGGCTTTTTAGACATTTATTTGTGTCACTAAAAATCAGGTGTTTTTCTATTGAATAACACTTTCAATGAATTTCAGAGTCAAAAAGGCAGAGAAAAAGACCTAATTTTGTAAATTAGTTTCATTTCTATTGAAAATCAAAATTAGTTGAAATTTTATGAACTAATTATTGAATTAAATCACAAATAATGATAAAAATCGTTGAATTTCATAATAATTGGAATTGAGTTCAGAATAAAATTTTATATAAATTCTAATTCAATAATTCAATCATTCATTTCATTGAATTCTCTTTTATTAATAATATTCAAATCAATTCAATTGAATTTAAATTTAAACAAAAACATATAAAAATCTTTAGAAATATTTTATAATACAATAAATTAAAATAATAATTAAGAATATTATTACAAATAATATCACATTTTATAAAAAATTGCATTCAATTGCATACAAATAATTCCGATTAATAGCTGTCTTTAAATCTAGTTTTGCTTAAAGTTTTCAAAATTTGTGCGTTTTGTGCGTCAAATCAATTAAGTTTTGATGAATTGCAAGAAATTGCAAAAAAAAACTCACTGAAAGCCATACTCACTGAAAGCCATACGCAGAGTCCGAGTCTGAATCTCGGGGTCTCTCAGGAGTCGGAAATCTTTTAGAATTCTTTTTATTCTTTTTTGATTTTTTAGTGATTCCCTAAAAATAAGTAATAAATTAATTCAAAACACAAATAATTGTGAAAATAAATACATTTTCGGGAATACTTTCAACAGAACCCCAACTTTTAGGTCCGATTCCTGTAATCTTTTTGACTTTAGAGGCGGCTTTCATACTCCCGATTCGTATAAAACTAGTGGACGACGACTCGGCTGCGATTCGGGCTAAATATACAAACAAAAACCAAAAACCATTCAATTCATTGCTTTTCAAATTGTAAAAAAACTGATTAAACCTGCTATTGATTTATGAATAGGAGGCGGACCACTATTACTGTGCGCTACAAACCAAACAAAATTAATGAAATCAAAATCGAAAAACAATTTAAATAAATAAACAATTTATTAAAAGACAAAGAAATCCAATAAAAAAGTAATAAAACAATTAAATGAAACAAAGAGTGAATCTTTTGTTAGTATTCGTGAAAAAAATCAGTTTTTCGTTTTCTCTTATATTTAGAGCCTTTAGAAGAAGGCCTTACGAGTAGTGAGTGATGAGAACCCTTTTGCCTCAGAGTTGGCCCAAAGATTTGAGAAGTAGTGCGAGAGAAAGGAAGGTCTTCTGTAATGATAACAGTCTTACGTTGCGATGAAGTGATTCCATTCGTATTTTTCAATGCATTCGTATTAGTCTTAGGGGTCAGGTATTGAAGGGGACGTTTACCACTATTATCGCGAATATTAGGGTCGGCCTCTGTTATCATTCAAAATATTCGACTATTAATTAATTATTTAATAAAAATTAAAACTTACGATAAGTTTTAGTCAAGAGTTCCATAATATTCTGATTTTGATTAATGGCTGCCAAATGGAGGGGAGTATATCCTCCGTGCGATTTAATGTTAGGGTTGACCCCATACTTTCCGGCAATAAGTTTGACGATCTCTGGTTTGGCGAACTTCGCCGCCCAATGAAGTGCTGTAAAGCCATTCGTAAAGTCTTTATAATAACTTAATTTCGGCTCTTCTTTGAGGCACAGAACGAGTGAATTGTAATCACAATTAGAAGCGGAAAGAATCCATTTCCTACGCAAAGGATCCAAAGTTTGAACAGAACCCGAGTCGTTATCGTCAGTGTCTTTAACAGTTCCGGCCCGAGAACGGGGACGACCACTGGTTGTGCTCACATTGTTTGAAGGCATCGGAGGTTTTAGTTCAGTAAGTGATGCCATTTTATCAATTTTTTGAGCCCGTTCTTTGACACGACCCGGAGTTTTAGACGACAACTCATGGATTTCTTTGAGTTTTTCAATTTGATGAGAGGGGGACTCCTTTTGATTTTCGTCGCAATACTATTGCATTTGAAGGAAATCAACGTTTTATGGAAATCACGTTTTGTGACAATTATTGTTTTAACACTTATAGCGAAGGGAAAGGAAGGGAAGGGAAGGAAATTACTTTCTCATTGAGACTCAACTCATGAAAATTGAGATCTCATTGAAATATGATTTGTTATAAACAAAAAATAGATTAAAAGAGAGTCAATTGAGGAATGGGTGGGATTCCGACAAAAGTCACATTCAATTAAAAAATAACAATAGATTCACGACATCTGAAAACTTCCATCAATTAAACGATTAAATGATATTTGCTTTAAAGTGCAGCTGTTTTTCGAGGATTGTCTCAACACATGAGAGAACAGCATTCAGTGACTGTCAGTCCAATACTGGAACACAAACTAAATTAGCTCTACGTTTGTCAGTCAGTCATACAAATGATATACCAATGAATAGACTATTCATATGGAGTGACATAAAGTCGAACTCTATATCTATTTTATGGGATCACTGTATGAGTAGTTTTAAAACTTTTCATTTTATTATTTGTTTTTCATTTCATAATTCTTTTGATGAAATTTTTCGCTCGCTTTCAGTCAAACGCTTTGACTTCAAATTATTGGATAAAATCCAAACTTCGGTTAATTTTGAGACTCTTTTATATGATTTAAGTCAACAGATATTAAGCATTCAATTCAAACATAAGTAAGTATTGAAGTATTTGAAGGAAATTCAAATTAAAACTAATTTTTCTTTTATAAAGTAATAAATTGTGTCAAACCTTATCTCCATTCCTCTCCTCATCGAAAGGTTTGAGTCTGAGCTCAATTTTAGGTTTAGTTCCGGCGGCACTGTTTCGTCTTCGTGGAGGTGGTTGTGGCGGCACATCATAACCATCGTCGTAGTGGTGACTGAAACTGAACTGTCGCATAGGAGTCACGGATGGACTCTGTCTTTGATTAATGGCTATCACTGTCGGGTTTGATCTCAGGTCAAGATTTGATGGCTTTGAACGTCTGTTCTCTACTAATGGTAGACCTAATGGCAGACCAATTGGGGGTTCCATTACAGGAGAAGTGGGAAGACCTACACTATTAAGTGATTGCATTCTTTGAATGTTTGCTGTCGAGGGAATGGATGTGTTGGATGTGATGGATGGCTGTGGCACTTGTGGTGACATCACTTCTGGAATGTTTTCCTGCAATTGTTGGCAGAATTCTGGTCTTAATATCAAATATTTTTGGTTCTGTTGTCAGAAGAATAAACAATTAATTTAATTACAATTGAATTGAAGACAACAATTGAGTCAATACCTGAAGAGTGGAAACTATGGCCAAACGGTTGACATAATCTTTGAATGCATTTCGCGCCTCATCTGTAATACAATCAATAGATTAATTGATTTAATACAAGAAGTAATCAGTGGTTAAATACTTTGAGTCAATGGATTTGAGAGGTGGTGTCTAAAAGTCTTAATCAATTGGTGATATTCAACTCTTCCGCCATTTGTTACCAAATACTCTTTTATATCATTTACATTAAATCCCAATTCAATACTCATTTTCGTTGATTTCAATTTGATTTTTGTTGAAAATTTTGATTAAATTAAGTAGTTTTCGGTCAAAAAACACTAAAATATTAATACAATTTCATAACTAAATGTTATTAATTTGATTTTTTTGAATTTTCAACAAATATATAGTAATTATAAACTAATTATAATTTAAAAGAAATGTCATTTTGAATCCAAAAGTCTTGTTTTGGCGAAAACTTATTGTTTGTTTGAATTTGTTTTGAGTCAGAGTTGTATTGAAGTGCAAACAGTCGGCGCTTTTGGTGACGTGAAGACCAAAATATGTTTCAGGTTTTACTGTATTACCCCATACTAAAGCCCCGGGGACTATATGTGAAACTTGCAATTTTGCCAAATTCACTTCATTACTA
>JAQGCQ010000603.1:0-12929 GCA_034699945.1 Chamobates pusillus
CTTGGTGTAGTCTAGTCGACATTCCATCATGATATATCATCTAGGAATTTGTCAGAAAATCCGCCATTTTACCCCCCTAGAGCTTGATGACCTTTGCTCTATTAATGCTGTAATGAAATGAATTAATATAATTGAAAACTTTCTGTGAATTTTTCAAAAGACAAAAATACTTTTTATGATAAGATTCTTAATTTACTAATGAATTTCTCAAACAAATGTTTACTCATTTCGTAATATTTTTTTTATTCTTTGAACAAAAGACAGACTCAAAGACTAATTAATTGAAAAATAAAATCTTATAATTGTATTATTCTTTGACTTAAAAGTTATTCTATTTTTATGTTTTATTGATTTGAATATAAATTCAGAATTAAAGCGAATTTGTATTTAAGAGATCCTTGGAATTTAAAACTTGTTAACAATATTATAATAAATGTATTTCTGAAATATAAATTTTAAACGACTCTTGATTTTCAAGTACTCTCCTGACTATTGTTCGCTAAAAAGGCTAACAAATGATATTCGAGACCATTCTTATGGCAATTAATAATTTCTAGTTTTGATACAATTCTGTGAATATTAAGTCAAATGAAACACAAAACTAATTGTGAGATATAATTAACATTCTGTTCAAAAACTTCATAGAATATTATTTCAATTATATTCAAAATTATTGCAGTTATTAATCAGAACACAATTTGAATGGCAATCAGTTTTTGAAAACAAGATCTGTTTCAAACATATTCAGTGCTGATGTATCCCATTTCAATTGTGCAAGATTATTTTTTTTATTATTTTGCATCAAGATCAATTCAAATAGAATTCACTAGACCATAAACTCTGACCACTACCCCCTGTGGGCACCTCTGACTGAATTTCAACATTTCTGTCGGCTATAAATTTGATGAATTTTTGCATCAAAACTAAGAATACAAACAAATGAAAAAAAAAATAACAAAAGAAAACAAAATTATTGAATAAGAAATACTATTAATGTATTCATAAATTCAAATTTCGGTTTAATATTAGCTTTGAATTTGAATTTTATATAAATTGATTACAAAAAATAACAGCAAAAACACATTCAAAATATAGGAACCAATAAAAATCAAACTCATTCTGTGTTTGGAATATATTGTTTTACTTTTGTTTTTCATATTCTTATCTCAAAAGAAATCATAAAAATGTTTTCTCCTCTAAAATAGAGTCTAAATTCAAAAGTTTATTCATTAGAAGTTATTTCAAAGTTTTTTCATTTAATATTTTGAGAGCAAAAAGTCAGAGAAGAATAACAGAAGACATTAGAAAATGTGTATTCAATGGAGAGAAGAATAACACAATCTTTGGTCGAATGCACAGGACTTTTGACGTTTGAATTAATTGACGCACTCTTTATGACAGAACACAACATATTCTGAGTGTTTTTCTCTGCGCTCACAACAGAACAGAACAAAACTAATGATTACATAAACAGTTTTGCATCTTCTCATTGGCGCCCAAATAGAAACACTTACTCTACCAGTGCTTCTTAGGAGTGCCAGATTTTTGGCAACTGACACACACTCAAGCACAACTCTTATCACATCTTTCCAATTGAACAAGGTTGATTTCAAACTTTGTTTTGATATAAACTTTGATTTATTATACAAACAATTCTAAAATTTCCAAAAATCGTCTCAAAAAGAGTTTCAAAATTGTAACAAGCTCATTTCAATCATAGATACTTTTGATCATAATGATAGTATCTTGGTCATCACCAGCTATGAATAATGCACAGAAAGGAAACACTGTTCTGCAAGACTATAATTGCATCAAAATTTAATGTCTATCTCTTATAAAAACAAATCATTATATGAGTGTAAGACTCAGTTGTTCTTCAATGTTATCCTTTTCTGTATGCCATCCCTTATGGCTTCCCAATGGATTGGTTGAGAGAACTAAAAGAAAAATAAACTCTCAAATCCATTGAACGCCAGAACCCAAAGACTCCTAAATAATAGTAAATGCAATTCAATAGCTGTGAAGCACTCGAGTTGTGATCAAATTCAGTGCAGATTTGGCCCCAAAAATAACTTTTAGATTATTATAAAAAAAAAATTCTTCAAAATATAAGTGAAAATCAAAACAAGAAATGAAATCCTTATTCGACAACTGATAGATTTTATCAGTAGTTTTCTTTGGTATAATATGAGCTAGCTAACTATCTAAACAGATATTTCAATAAACCTTACTTAGGATTCATCGGAAAAAAGTATTATATTTCAGAGAAAACTATTTATTGAATTTGAGAAAACTTTTTGGGAATACTCTCAATATTTATGTTAAATAAAATTCAAGACTACTTCTCATCAGACAAATGGCAAAGAAGTGGACACAAAGAATACACGATTAGAATCAATAAAAGTGGAGAGACTTCAGAGGAAATGATTATAACTCTCGCTGTGAGTCATATTGTAATCGATTATAAATGTGACGACGAATTCAATTAATTTTTCGCCTCAAATAATAACATAATAAGAGAACAAAATTTTTTGAAAAACACTGAATTCTCGTCACAACTCTTCTCATCTAATATTGAATGGAAATTACTTATAAGAATCGATTAAACAGAATAATAAAAAAGGATTTTTTATGCAGTCCTGAGCTTTCACCGAGAAATTGAGGGGAAATCCATTGAAGTTCGAGTCACTTACTCTTAAGTATTGCAACAAAACATGGAGAGAGAGAGAGAGAGAGAGAGAGAGAGAGAGAGAGAGAGAGAGAGAGAGAGAGAGAGAGAGAGAGATAGAGAGAGAGAGAGAGAGAGAGAGAGAGAGAGAGAGAGAGAGAGAGAGGGTCTTATCTCAGTTAATAAGCTTATGTTATGCAATACAAGAGTGTCTTCAATATAACAATAGACTAAAGTTATGTGTCATTCAAAACAATATGTAATAAAATTGATTTCTTTGTCGTTATTTCGCTAAACACTTATATAATACATACGAAAAATAAAGGGACGAAAAGACAAGACATGAGAAGACAAGACAAGAGTGAGTCAGAAGAAGATGAAAAGTTGTCATTAAATGAGATAAGAAGCGAGAAATCAGTGAAGAGATCACTTGCTTAAGAGAAGAGGAGAGGACTGTTGTCTAAAAGTTTGTATTATGCGCTCGATCTCTATTGAAGACTAATATATTATAATAAGTAATATAAATGACAAGATATCCCATTATTTGGCAGACAATTCATACGATGAATATATGATATTTTTCATGCAATGCCTTTCAATTTAAAGTCTTTTGTCATAAATTGTATGCAAATGAGTGACATAAATATGACACTGTTTTTTGAGTAAAAAGTATTTCCCATCACTTCAGTCATAAACCAAAAAAGTATTCGCAACAAGACTTTTATCGACATTTTTTTACTAGATTTTAATAAACATTTTCCGTTCAGAGATTTTTTTTCACTCAAATATATATAAAAATCGATTTGTTTTCTATCAGACCTTTGAATCATTCAATCATTCGTGAGATTAACGACAGAAAAAAATTATTCATTTTATGCCTTAAGACATATTCCGGGTTATATTCAAACATAATTTGATTAAATTAAGTCGACTGAGAGAACTACTACTCCAATAATAAATCCATTGAACTCTTGAACGGCTCTGACATTGATTTGTGTAACTGTTTTTGTGAGGATAGGCTGAGAGGAGAGCAGGATATGAATCGCAATCAGAACATAGTTTCACTTAAATTATCCGATTATTAAAAGGGATTTATTATTATTATTATTATGTCTTTCACATCACAAGTGTTTTGTTTGTCTCCTATGATTGCCAGTGTTTGGCCTCTCACCAGAGGGACCGGTAGTGTTTAAATCTGGTTTTTCACAATGAAAAGGTCAACCAATTTAATGTCAAACACAGTGGTTGCCAATTGAGGGGACGGACTATCGACCCGTTTTGGGCCATTCTGTTGGCGATCGCATTATTCGCTAATTGAAAGGACGGGAGAAAAGTGTGTGTGTTTTGTGTGTATGTGTTGTCTGGTGTTTGAGTTTTTACTCCACAAAAACATTTGTGTAAAAATAGTTGGATTGCATTAACAGTAAAACAAACACAGGATATCTCTACAAAACTTAAGGCAAACTCTATGTAAACATTGAGTGCCTGTTATTCGACATTAAAGTGAAAAAAAAAGAATTGAGAGAACACAGGAATGAGGGAACAGTTGACAGACAATTGTAAACTTACGATAAAAGGCGAGCACATGGCATAGGCATCACTGCAACCCATAACTCAGACATCACTGGAAGCAGTTCTTCACTTTATTTAAGACTTTGTACGCGAAATACACACTTCTTGTGTTGTTATGCCTTTAATCTATTATTCGTATCTCTTTCTGTTGGTTTAGCACAGAATTGCACAGCATTTGTCTAATGGTAGCACTAGTAGTATACTGAACGCCCGATGCGTTTTGCACACTCGTATAGACACATATACACACCAGTGCTAAGCGCACAGCTATCTGTGGTATGTGTACTGTCGTCGGCGACACTGCACACAACTCATGAGTTTATGGGTTATGGATTAGGATCTGTGCGCCGGCTCTGGTATACCATATCTCTGAGAGACCCACTGCTCGATAACAATATTATTCTTTATACTTATTCCGCATTTTTATTCTTCGTGTTATAAAACTTGTATTCATTGAATAGACTCTTATTATTATTATTACAATAAATGACATCCAATTTAATACTCGATATCATAGATATTAAGGCATTTAAAGGCCAATAAACGCCTCATTCATTGTTAACATAACCAACAAAATTGTTTAAAACATTGTAAATGGTATTTCTGAGGATAGGGTTCACTTATGAACACTTCATTTGCTAACAATTTCTTTATAAAACTGTATGTAAATCCCTTCAAAGCAAATAAAAAATCCGTTTCAACAGCTCTTCAATTATCTAAATCTATGCATTATTTTTGTTTTTATTGTATTTTATGTTTGATTCGTGCAAATGATTTTCATTTCCAATAAATTGTTTGTTTAGTTTGTTATTCTTATACCAGAATTTTGTATCCAGGTTTAATTGAGAAGTTACAGTAGGGTTTTACGATTTTTCTTACTGAAAAAAATGCTCTAGAACAGTTCTCAAGTTTAACACAACTTTCTATGCAAAATATTATACAATAATTTGAATTTCAAGTCACAAACTTTATTATTATATTCACAATATATTTATATTCATAAATCTCTCTCTCTCTCTCTCTCTCTCTCTCTCTCTCTCTCTCTCTCTCTCTCTCTCTCTCTCTGAAAGGAAAACCTAACAAACAAAACATAAAACGGAAATAAAGTTTACATATTATTGAATAAAAATGGGAGTTGTATTGCGTGCGAAACGCGAAGAAAAAAATTCAATACACTATTAGTGCAGACATTCAAATGAATTCATTGTTTTCGTTAATCAAGAATCAAAAGCTCTATTTATTAATAAACTCAATGCAAAGGCCATTGTTTTTTCTTGAAAGGCTTTCCCACAATATCTTCTCTCAAATGGTTTTGTTGTCAAATGAATAGACGAATAAAACTAAGAAGAGTTTAACATAATATTCATTAAATGCTTATAAAGTGTGCTCTAAATTAATTGGACGCGAATTTAATTATCAAACTTTTAATTTATAAATTTTATTCAAAAAACAAATTTAATTCACATTTTTTTCAGTAGATATTTGTCTCAAAAGAAGGATGACTTTAAATGTCACCAAATATTGAGTGAAAAAAAGCATTAAAACTAATTTGAAATAAAAAGACAGACCTAAAGACAGAGCTAACAGTCTATTGACAGTAATGTTATGTTTTTTGTTGCGAATAACAGTCTTATTATTAAATTTATTTCTGTTTCCCAATAGAATCATAAAATGCGGTCAAATTTATTAGATTTAAAACGTTTGACAATAAGTCTGTTATACCTGTGCTATGAACGACAGACATAAATGGCTAGAGTTGTGTTGTGTGTGACTTATGCTTTCAAAACAGATATCAGAGCGAAAAAAAAGACGATCTCTTTATAAGTAGTGTTAAAACTTAGGAACAAAAAAGTTTGCTAACAATCGATGTTTAACTCAATAACGGGTTTTGTTTGAGAAGTGAAAAGTTGGCTCAGAATATTCATTGATAACCAAGGTCGATTCTTTGGTATATGTCCTTGTTCAATGTCACAAATTAGCCAAAAAATATTACAAATCACACAAAGCTTTTCATTTCAATCCATTTATTTAAAAAAATACACAAAAATTCCTCTAATTATACAAAGAATTCGTAAAAATATTCGTCAAAAATAATTAAAATTAATGCTCAGAAAAATAAGTCGGAAATAAATCATTTACTTTTGTTAATCAAATTAGGCGTAAAGAAGGCATGCTCAATTTGATGGCTTCCTGTGTGGCAAATTGGGACTACCTTGGTGATTCACTGGTAAAATAAATGCAGAAAATAGGTTTGCAAAACATATATAGCATGTCTTCTGTCGATCTTAATTTAACACAAATAGCTTCAAATGTAGTAATGTTTGGTCACTCACTCACTACTGTCTCAGAGAAGAACGTTAAGCAGTTCTCTGTTACAGAGAGCACAACACACATACAATTCTCTGATAGAAGTGCTTTCCTCCTCTGCTTCTGTGCTTCTCTATTCTGTTGGATATCTTTTCTACTATTTTCTACACAGAATAGTAAAAGCATTCCTGCGTTTTGTTTGGGCCATAAATTTATTCACTCAATTCCCCACAGATTTTTCACTGATGTTTCAATGTTTTCTCTTCCATTGAATGTTATTCTGTGCTCATTCTGTGCGTTATTTTTTTTGGTGACGTTCCTTTGACTTTCACTGCAAATCCTCTCTTTACCAGACAATGCTCTTTACAGTCGTTTGCATCACTAGTTTTAGGACTGACTCTAACTTTTATTTACAGATCATTTTGTATTTCATTGATATCCACCACAAAACAAAAGCACACAAAATATATAATAAGAGCTCAAAAAGTCATTGTTTTTTTTTGTGGCCAAAGAAATGAAACTTAAATTTTAGGTTTCTCTTTGAAAACCATACAAAAAAAGTGTAATAAAAATATATTATTTAGAGTTCACTCAAATCAATATTAAACCATAAAAATTGTTGTTTTGAAACAAGTTTTTGATTACTTCTCTCCTCTTATTCAATGACTTTTTTGAGGGATGCCTTCAATTAGTGTTAAGGGAAGGCATTGAATCTATTGTTTCGTTTCAATCATTGGCCAGCAATGAGAGGACTGGACACTCACTGTAGCACTCGTTTAGTTTCCATTACTCTATCACTGATTTTCATCCCTTTCTTTCTGGTCTGACAATCAGTCACTCATTCTCTTATAGTCCATAAATGAATGGACGGGTATTCTTGTATCAATGGATTGGCTCTAAGATCTTTCACAATAAATCAGTGCAATCACTGGAATGGCAACGCATTAAACACTAGGATATACTCATTGTCTGTATATTCTGAGTGGTGGCCGAAAAACTTTTCTTATTTCCTGTCGTTTTCCCCTTCGAAGAGCACAATCACAACACAATCAAAACTATAGGCATTTCACTCAGCACTCAATCTGTGATATAAAACCAGAACTCTTTTTTTTTCTCACACAACAGACAGTGAGTGTGTGTGTTGTCTGAGCCTCAGATCAGATCATATCTAAGACTACAATAGACTGCGAGTCTATTATGTGTATTATCGGAGCGAACGAAGAGCTCATTTGGTTTTTTTTCTCGACTCGACTCCAATCATCTCTGAGTACAACACTCGACAATTGTATCAAATTTTCAAATCTCACCTCCGAGTCCTATTCCAACATCCAATACAATGAAGTGTCATTTCCACACTTCGCACTCACTTCACTCTCATACCGGAGCGAAGCCTTTTTGGCTCTAAATTTCAATTCTGAGACGTGAAGAGAGATGTGTTTTACACTTTTTTTACGCCCGGCTTTTAATCAGAAATGTCGCCCCGGAATAAAAAGAAAAGTAATGCAAAACAGCACAGCTTTAATGCATTGCTGGTGAGCCGACTAATGCTAATGAGAGTTAAGCCTGAGTCAGGCCTGACTGCAATCAATCCATGAATTCCTAATTAACGACAATCTTCTTTAGTATATTTTTTTTTGATTAAAAATAGATTCACTCGAACATTGATTAATCTCTTATCAAAAAAAGTGGGCAAAAATTTCAGGAATGTATTCAAACATTCAATTCTTTTGACATTATTTTTTTTGAACCGCAAATCATTGAAATATCCAAATATGGCATAACTTTGAGTGAACTCCTGATTGATTGCAAATGCTTTTTGCATGAAATTATTGATCACTCATTTTTTTGTGCTATTAAATTGTATGTCCCTGCTGATTATTTCTCTGATAACATGCAGTGTTTGAATTTCTGCACAATTATACCACAAATGAACTCATTTTTAAATTAATGTCAATTAGTTTTCTCCTTATATTTCTCTAAAATGAGTTTTGTCTTTAATTTCCTCCAAAAAAAAACTAATTATATCCTAACAAAAGTCATTCAATGAAGTCATCAATTGATGTTTGAAATCATTTCTCTTTTTACTGAATATAATTGTCTGAACACTAAAACATTTTCTGTTATTAAACACTACTGTAATAGACGTTCACTTTTTAATAAAATATTTTTTTTCAATTTCCTGACAAACAGTAAATTTGATTCTATTTTAGGTAAACGTTTAAAACAATTTTGATGTTTGAATTGAAATAACAGA
The DNA here is from genome assembly GCA_034699945.1 of Chamobates pusillus. Taxonomy (NCBI): domain Eukaryota; kingdom Metazoa; phylum Arthropoda; class Arachnida; order Sarcoptiformes; family Chamobatidae; genus Chamobates; species Chamobates pusillus. The sequence goes on from JAQGCQ010000603.1 coordinate 8,802, forward strand.
GAAAAAAGGACAGAATAACAATCTGTTCGGTAATATTTGCTCCAAATACTCAAAGCATACTTATGTAACAGCACTTGATTACTGTGCCATCAGAGCACTGGTATGCTTTTGTGTGCACAGCACTGGTAACAATAAATCAGGGTACATAACGCTCGAATTGATACCTGTCTAACCAAAAAAAACACAACTCCCGGAACCAAATCCACATCAAAAACAATATTTCTTTATTCTGTGTTTTAACTCAAAGGTTGTTCCTCTTCTATGATTAGATGCAATACTCATCTCTGGTATCACTGAATGAATAGACAATTATTCTGTTTATCATTAAAATCAATATAAAAGAAAAAAAGCAAATAATAGAGAGTTTGGTCTCATATCTGAGTATTGGTTTACGATTACAAGAAATGTTGATATAATGTTTATATTTACATTTCTATATCCCTTTCCTCGAAGAGTGAATATATTATATGATGAAAACCATACCATTAGTGGTTTGACTCAATTCTTACAAAAGAATTACAAGAGTTTGATCTCAATTATTCTTGCTTGATAATATATGATACATATATGCAAACATAATTACAGACAATCTGATCATTTGTTCACCGGAGCGGAACAAATGACGACTAGTATTAGTCTGATTAATCTGAATGCGTTGAGGATGAGCCTCACCTGTGCTCTACTAAATTGATATCAATTTTCCCGATAAGTCTTCCGCCAAAAAAACAAAAACATTTAATCAATTTTTAAAACTTTTTTTTTCCATTTTTCAAAATAGAAGACAATATTTTCTTAACTGAAAATCCTTAATATTTGTGTTGAATAGAAATTTCAAATAACTTTTCTTCTGTTGTTTTTTCATCTCTTATATAAAATTCTTTCATTCGAATCATTGCCCTCTTTTTACTTGTGGTGCAGTAGTACTCTCGAGAGAGTGGCTGTGGATGGTTGTGCTCTAACTTAAGTTGTCTTCTCAAATACAGTGACACTGTATATACTCGACGACACTTTTCTTCATTTTTCTTAATATGACTTTTCTTTTCTTTGATTCAAACGCCAAATGAATTGCAGAGAACTCTATTTTAATGCTTTAAAATCATATTAAATATTCATATTCTCTAATAAATCAGACAAAGAATGAGTGAAAAGCATTTTAAAACTTATTTAAATGCATTTCTCTCTGAATATAAGAGAATAATAATAAGCAAAGACTGTTCTTGTTCTTTATTTGTCAAACAAGACAAAAGATTTTCATAACGATATTCAATATAAAAACCACTTTCTCCAAGATTTGAAAAAGGTGCATGACTAAATAAAAAGTTATAAGGAATTCATGTATTTATGTCATTCAAGTTAATAGTTAATGTTATAATTTATTGAAGTATCTAGTAAGACTTTTGTTAATGGAAAGGGCTCTAAGAGAGTTCCAAAGTGCTCTTTGTCTTTTTTTTTGGCTGACTCTCTGACTCTGCTTTTCCTCTTTAAGAGTGATATAAAAGAAGAATAACTAAACATAAGATCAGTAAAAAAGTGAGGTCGGAGTCAACAACAAAACAGAGTTAACACAAGATATCTCTGTTCACTATTATATAGAGAGAAAACAGTGGTATTGCACTCAAAAGACAAGAGCACAGCCATAAGATCAATGTCTGGCTCCAGAAAGTCGGAGCTAAGAAACAGAGGCAATGAATAAGAGATGTATTCTCGACTCTGACTCCAATCCCAGGACAGACAGAAAGACAGAGATTTCTTCGAGAATTTTATTCCGATTTCATCAAAAAAATTGCTATCAAAACAATTTTATGATAAAAAGAGCATAAAAAGCATTTGCAATACATTTATCTGAATTGAATGAATTGAATCCAAGAATATTTTGATTTTCTCAAACTGTATTTGTTATTATTTTTGGGTTATTTTTGTCAATATTGCAGAAAAAATGTATAAAACTATTACCGGAAAAAAAGTATTATAAAAACCAAAAGAAATCACTCAAACAAAACAAAAGGTATTATTGAATCGCAATGAGAAACACAAACATCAGATTGAGATCTATGTCTATTGTCATCAATTGAAAGACAAATCCAAACAATTTATCCTTATTTTTGTCGAATACTTGAAAAAAGCTTTCGGGCATTCATTCAACTCAACAGAGAATTCAAATTAATTTTAGTCCAAAAAAAAGTTTAATTTAAAATTGAGTGCAGAATAAAAAAAATGTCTGATTCGGTAACTGTTTGTTATTCTTCGAGAATTAGACACACTTTTAGCCCAAAGCCATGAAATAAGTGTATGGAAAGGGAGGACAGAATAATTTGAAATCCTCACTAATCCATATTTGAATTGAGCATGCTAAAAATATTTATTGTTTGCCTCTTAGTAAAACTATTGTCTATTTTTGACAATCATTTGTCTTTATTCTACTCTTGATCTCAATTTATAAATTGTTTTGAAATGACACAAAATGACACTGGGCATACTATTGAACATTATCAAACATAATGATCTATTTTGAAAGCAATGCAATCATTTTGTTATTTCTCTATTCATTTCACTCTTCAAAAGATAAACGAATTTATTTTTTTATTACATAAAAACCATTAAAAGAAAATTATATTTTTCATTAAATGTATTAAATTTCTATTCATAACTATTGAGTCTATGAATAGAGTAACAAAAATAATAATAAAATTCTATGACTATTATCTCAATTCGTATAATAACTTCATTGAAAATTTCATTTAGAAAATGAGTTTTATTCAACAGAATATTCTTGCAAAATATACTCGAAAGTATTCTTGCAAAATTGAAAGCAAAATATAATCGACAGCAATTTAATCCTGGTATTTAAAAAGCATGAAAAAATGGTTAACTTGTAATATCAATCGTTGGGGACTGGTGTGGGTTAGGGTTCTTGCATTACCAGAGGCTTAACGATGGGATCATCAAAAACATCAGACAATGAATGTCGCACTCGTTTTTCAAGAGTCGAATCGATGGCTTCAGTGACTCCTAAAGCCCTATCCATGACATACCAGTGCTGTACATGTGCTGAACGCAATACATACAAGTCGTGAGGGAAAGTGTCATTTCAGTACATCCTCTCTCGTATTGACTTTCATTCGCTTTTTTTTATTTCCATTTTTTTCGTCAATAGAATCAATGTTTTTGGTTCTCCACAATTATAAGCTAGTTCAATTGAGAAACTCATTTTTTATACTTAATTTTTATCGATAATTGTTTGCCTCCAATAAAAACGTAGTGTTTTTGACTGCCAGTGAAACACAAACACTGATGTCATGTATATAATGAATGATTTGTTTTTTTACTTCAAATAGCGATCAAAGCATGTTTTGAACAGACATTACTTGACTGCTATTAACCTATTTTTTATGAGGAATGTCTTTCTTAATGCTATAAATACAGTAATAATTCTTATTTCTTAATAAACGTTAAAAAAATATAAATTCAATAAATCTTAAGAAATGAAAGAAAAGTTTGAAATTTCTTCCGTTAAACCAATGCTTCGAAAAAGCAATTCATCACTGAATGGGATTTGATGTGAAAATAATATTACAAATATATGTGACTCCGCTTTCAATGAAGTCGATCATTGAGTTTATGTTTGGAAAGCGTTGATCACAACAACAAACGAAAGGGAAATACAATATAAAAGGGAAGATAATTACAGTGAGAAATAAAAGCGCTCTAAGTTTTCAACACTCACTGAATTCATGAGTGACTCAAACAGAATCACATTTAAAGGCATACAAAACACATTTTCGTAACGAATATACATTAACACTAGGGATGAGCAGAGGGTAGTGCACAGCACACCATAATATTCATTGCACATCAATGGTATACATCGGGGACATTCCGTCCCATTTGTAAACATGAAATATAATATACTCTAAAGCTCTGGTCATACAATATATGACTGATTTATAACTCTATGGCAGACATTTTGATAGCACCCCCATCCAATTTGTCTTACAGGGGGCGGTCGTCGGAAAACTCTGGCTGTTATATAAATGTGTGTCTATTGTGTCTGTGCAGTCATGTGTTCATATTCTCAGCACATGAGTGAAATCTTAGCTTTAAGTATCGTATATAACATTATTGTTTTGT
>JAQGCQ010000604.1:0-12922 GCA_034699945.1 Chamobates pusillus
GGGTTTTGTTGGTTAGACCTATCATTTGACTAATAACTCATTTGCTCCCAATTCTCTGATTAATTATATAATTTTTAAAAAAGAGCTTGATTAATTAAATATATAACCATTTGCTTCATCTATGTCTCAACAGATCATAAATGAGGTGATTTTTATTTTGTAAAAATAGTAACAAGTTACAATAATTAGCATAAATCTATTGTATTGACGGTTATTGGGAGGGAATAAACTATTTTTCAGAATAATCTTCACTAAGAAATGATATGAAGTTAAGTCTCTTCTATTTGTCGACAAATATTCCACAAAATAAAAAAATCGACAAAAGAGACAAAACCCGCATTTTTACCAAAAAATAGTCATTTTTGTGTAATTCGCCATTTTGTAAAATATTCGAAAGAGCTGGATATAATTTAAATTAGTTATTTTGAATTGTATTGAAGCTATAAGTTATAACTTTCGTTTCCAAAGAATGTAGATGCAACTTTTATTTTACTATATTTAAAAAATGATAAATATTTATAATCTGATTGGAAAGCCTTCATTTATCAATTTTAAGAATGTTTATCAGTATTTTAAATGTTTGGTCAAAATGTGATAATTGAGGAAAAGTGAGAAAATAGGATATTATTTGTGAATCGAAGACAATGACTAATAGTAATGAGAAGTGAGTAAAAAATAGGCCAAAAGTAATCAAATCGATTGGAGTCCATAAACACTATGATTGAAAGTTTTACTCCTAAAGTATTTTAGGATCAGCTCAGGCTATGGAAGGATATAAAAGTGATGGACTCATCCCCTCATCAATTATAAAAAGATGGCATTGAAATCCTTCTCGAATACACTGCAAACGAGTAATCCTCAGTTAATCTTCTTCTGACTCTCAGTTCGACTCAATTTATTTTTATTGCTTTCAAATATTCTCATTGATTGAAACTTTTTTTTTAACTTAAATTTAATCATGTTAAGTCAAGTTAGGTTAAGTTGACTCAACGCTCACTTCTTCTAATTTATTTAAGATTAATAGTTCTCTGAAAAAAAAATTGTTTGAAATATTAATAATAATCACATTTTTAAATATATTAATCAAAATTCTGTTATTTTATAAGTGTTTTATTTTAAAAAAAATCATATCTCACTTAAAACATCAAGTTAAAAATGAAAAAAGCTATACCTAGGTATACTATTTTTTGGTGAGATGAGTAATTTGATAGCCTCTTAGTCATTTTGATGTAAAGATAATTAAAAAATTAAGTCAATCCCATCAGAAATGGGGTTCCATTCAATTGAAACGTTTAGAGCGAAACGAATGAATTGAATTGAAAAGTAAAATGCGATCCAATAATGGCCTGAATTTTAAGGCCTTTATTTGCTTTGGCTTTAAATATATTCAAATGAATTAATTTTATCAAATGTTGTGAAGATTTTGTGTGATGTGAACACGTTTTTTGAATCGAGCACTTCGTTGATTCATGAACAGAATTGTGCCAAATGTCGAATGCAATGCAAACACGTCTGCACAGAACAAGAGCAGAGTTCCCACTGGAGTTTGTAAGGGTCAGTGAGTAATAATGTAAAGCCAATTAAAATTCATGCGTCTGTCCTCTGATTAGGAGCGGTAATCAGTTGTGTGTTCGAGACTTATGTATGCGTTGGACACCACTCACACCACTCCGAAGTGTTTTATATTATGTAATGAAAGACAATAATTCTTAAGAGTTAAGAGTCGAGTCTATTGTAGTTTATTAGAAGACTTGGTTTTGTTGTAGTCTTGTGTTGTGATGTATGGAAAGTTGAGATAATAGTGTTCACTGTTATATGTTATGTGTTATGCAGTGCAGTATTGGAGTATTCAATATATTCCTCAGTGGATTCTCTCCTCTATATTGTATTAGTGTTGGGCCAACTGCTGGCACTGTTGGCACTGTTGCTGATGTTTCTCATAGCCATCATTCAATGGGCGAAATGACAGGTGTTAAGCAGCACAGAGTCTCTTGTTTGCTGTTATTTGAGCACAAGTGCATCATTGCTCCGATGGATGAGCAGTAGAGCTGCCGAATATGATATTTTATCTCTTGAAGCAAATATTGAATGTTTCGCTTTGAATGCTTTGCCTTCGATTATGCATTCAATAAAGTGTTGGTCGCCTTCACATCAAATATGCGATTCCTGTGCTTAAAATTCTGGACGCATTTGTTGGTCGCCAAACAATTTACATAATATTCAAAAGGCATTACATATGAGTTATAACTTATAATATCGCGTTTCAAAGTTTGAATCTATTTTTTGGTTCAATATATGATTCTCTTGTTTTCTCATTTACATCGAGTGAACACAAAATGTTGGCTTAAATGACATCAAAAATATTGTTTTGCAATTTTAATGCAAACCTAATCTAAAATCTTATTTATGAATCATTATTCTGATTGCATAACCGTTCCATTTGTTGATTCAATATTTTCATTAATTTTGTTTCCATATTAATAGACCTCAATTTGTTTGACATTTTAACAAATGGTAACCAAGATTACCAACATTTTCCTTAATTTTATTTTAAATTCACAGATATTTCAACATTTGATTTAATAAATGTAAATTTAGTAGGTACTTTTCGGCTTTATGTTTGTGAGTTATGTCCTTGGTTATATTTGATGTAAAGCAATTAGTTAGCCAATGGACGAAAGAGTAAATCAAAGAGTGTTCACTTCATTGTATTTTTATATAAAGTATGAGTCAAACAATATTATAGAACAAAACAATAGAACGAAATGTGTTTTATTAGACCTAACAGTAAGAGTAGAATCGAAGCAAAGATGCAATTTGGGAGCAGTGTGTGTGCACTGGTATTGGGCGGTCATATCTCAGAGCTAAGTAATGGCTAAAATCCATCATTCTGTTCATGAAAGCTGAGACAAGAGTGCGAGAAAGACACAGACACTAAGACACACACACATAGAGCCACACATAGAGACTCACATAGACATAGCCATAGACATGGACACGTGTTACTTCCCATTTCTTCATATTAGACTTCAGGCGTATCCGTTGGACCAACTTTGCCATCACTTAGTGAACCAACACAGCTCTCTCCCGCTCCCTCTCCCTTCTTCTCCTCTCCCTCCTTCCCTCCCTCTCCCACTCTGTTCGCTTGTGAAGCACTTCTCACGAAAGGATTGCCTGAATTGTGTGACCAATAATTATAAGATAAAAGCAAAAGTAATGTCAATAATTGGGAGAATAAGCTTAAGACCTAAATTACAATTTGTTCGATTAGTTCCACTAATTTGGGACATTTCATAACTTCGATATTATATATAAAGCTAAGCTAACCTAAGCTAACCCCTCGCCCTTTCGACTTATGTTCGGCACTTATGAGCGCTCAATATTTGCTTTATTCCAATAAAGTGTTAAAAAAAGAAAAGAAAAAAATTCGATCCTTTCGTTAGCGTTGATGTTATACAGGAAAGTATGCTTTAAGTAATGGTTTTATTTTATTCACAAAACTGTTTTGTTTGCATTTATTTCTAATAATTTCAAATATTAAACATTTATTATTGAAAAAAGAGCCTTGGTCATCTCTATTACAATATATTTGTGATAAGTTATCGAATAAATTAATTTTGTTAATGACTCAGATTTTTAGATAAAATATTCGATTCATAAAATCGATACGAAAATAAGGGCACAAACAATGATAAGCCTTAAGGTCTTCAAAAGGAAAATCATTTAATCGATTGATTCAAACTTTAATTTTCATTTCTTTCTTTTCTTTTCATATGAATATTCACTGAAATTACATTGAATTAAATCAAAGCATTCATTTGTGCACATAATTTATGCGTTCTCTCCATTATATTCAGTAATACTTTTGAGAGTAACCAAGATGGTTTAAATCAATTTTTAATGCTTTATTTTTAGCTAGCAAATTATTATTTAAAGTTGAATAGATTTTCCAAAGATGATGAGCTTGGGTATTTGAGTCTAACATTTTTCTCATAGATTAATTTATGAATACATTATTTTTGAAAAGAAATCGGTTTTGTTTTGGTCTAAAAAATAGTTACAATCGTTGTATAGATATCTCTGGAGAGTGTTCTCAATGGTTGTGATATCTGTTGGGATCACTAACTCTGATGTTTTGAAAATAGGGTCTGAACTTAAAATTTTGTTGCATTTCATTCAATTGGATTATATTAATAATAATGGAAGTGTTTTGGACGGACTATTAAGAAGAAGAACAATTGCTGTACGAGTTTGGCGTCAGTTTAGATCAAAAGCGTTCATTACTGTAATAGTTTCGGGGATTTGACTCTCTTTTGGCTGCAATTCTTTGTATTTTTATGTGATTTATTTTCCTCGTTTGCAATCAATCTGTAGAAAAGAAATAATCTAATTATAATGCGTCCCAACTATGAAACATTCTGTAATGAACCTGTTTTTAGATATCCTTTCCACTACCAGTTGTTACTCTACACAAAGGGAGGGAGGGAGAGAGAGAGAGAGAGAGAGAGAGAGAGAGAGAGAGAGAGAGAGAGAGAGAGAGAGAGAGTACAACGACTAGAGAATAGAGAGAATTGAATGAAGAGTAGAGTAGAGATGGTATTCATTTTGTTACAATACTTCCTGTGCTGTAAATTCAATTTACAGTAGATTTTAATTCAAAAAAGCATAATGTGATTCATGCGATTCATGCGATTCTTTTCTTTGAGTTTTGGCTAAATTTCTATAATTAATCACTCCTTCAGTCCTTCCTTTTAGAGCGAAAGGAATTTTTGCTCAACTCATTCGACCGAAAGACTAGAGTCACGAGAGATAGTTATATGAAATGAGAAATTATTATATTATTATAATTTCAGACTTTCTATCGACTAAATGCTTAGTTTATATGCATTTTTATTAACTCCTGAACTATGTTATTATGAGTTAATACCAATTGTCTTAACTCAACATAAAATAACTTAAATGTGTTACTCATGTAATACAAATCGTGAACTTCTAAACAAAGCATTTCTCCAAATAAAAGCATTTAATGTTTTAGAAATGAATAGAAATAATAATTTTAATATCTTTTAATAACGATATTAAGTGAAGACCTTTTGTTTCATTCAAATTGGATGCGATTAAAGTATGTGTTGGTCTCATCAACATGTGGTGGCAAATAAGCCTTCCCTCCAATCAATCCGATTAACGACATCTCTTTATATTATTCTTATCCAATGTTAAGCAAAACAATTGCTTATCATATGATTGCTTTAAGTCATAATCGATAACATATTAAAAGGAATGTTAGTTTCAATTCTATCCTTTAACTCGTAAGTCATGAATACCAGAGCAGAGAAGGCTTGATTTGCCAGCGGGTGACCCCCTCTCCTATCCACTCAAAGCCAACATCATTACCAACTAATGTAGTTTTTGAATGAACGAAAGATTGCATCAAATCTATGCTATAATATAATATAAATATCAAATCAATTCGTGAATAAATCGACAATTTTTGCCTCGAAATACAATATGTTTGGAGACAACAAACGGCAGAGTATTTAAAGTTTGCAAATCTCTCTATTATTGAATCGAAATCATCTTAAAAACGATTACTGGAATTGCAATGTAGTGCTGAGCAATATATGGGACAACCATTTGTTTCAATGTTTAACTTCAAAACTAAAATTTACTGCAAAATCGGATAAAATGTTTTTCGATAGTTCACAAAATCCGATAAATTTAACGACAATTTTGTCGAATATAATCCATTGATGTGACCATTGATGTGATCATTGGTGTGAAAACAAATATAATTTTGAATCAAATCAATTGGATTCTCACTTTTTCTGTTCAAATCACAGATTATGAGTCGCTTTTCTTAAAATAATAATATATTGAATTGTAAATCATTGCAAATCATCAAACATTAAGAACTGGAAAACAATTTTTTTTTTACAAAAGACAACAAAAATGATATTTCGATTTATTATTTGTTTCAGTGTTTTGTTGAGTCGAATACCATTTCTAAAGAGTAACATATTTTTTAGACGAAAGTACTTAAGTATTAGATTCTCAATGTCTCTAACGAGAGACCAAAAAAGAAGTTATTTTTAAGAAAAAGGACGACATATACGGCCATCATATCATATGGTATGGGTTGTATACTCGGCACTGGTATACTGCTGTCGCAATTGTTTAAATCCATTATTTTTCTCTTGTGGTGTGGCTGTGAAGACATCGTTAGTGGTTTACTCATTCGTCAATGACTGCAAATCACAACCAAACTTAACGGCTTATCAATGCGTTTTGTTGGGCCATCCATTGCTATCCATAGCCATCCATTGCCATCCGTAGCCATCCATTCGCTTTTTCATCCATCGATTCGATTCTGTTCTCTATTTTTTGTGCAGAGTTTCCGCAACGGCTCAGCAAAGCATTGAATCGCTTCTTCCAAACGATTTTCTTGATTTGATTCGACGACACATTAAATACTTATTTTTTTCATCCGTCGCCTTATTTTTTAAAAACAGAGCGAACACTACTTTTCTAAAGTTTTACAAAAATGGAAAGATTTTATTGAAATTAAGCTCAGAATTGATGCCTCGCTTCGAGCTATTGATACTACTAATAACTCAGCCCTACTTTTGACTCCATTTGTGTATTGGTTTCCTTTACTCCGAAATATAACCTAAAAATGTGAGGAAATATAACAAAACAAAGTCTGACAAGAATTGAATGACTTTAAAAAAGAGTTTTAGCGCCACATTTAATACATTAAATATTAGTATAATTCTGTTTGGGATCAGTTCTGAAGCGGTTCTGACTCATTAGTCTCTCTAATGGCTCGTGAGATGGAAAGCGAAGATCACTGAAAGATCTGTTCGAAGAACACAATATCGCGGAACGACTGATGCGATACTTCATTCATCGCCGACTTGTAGACCATTGGAATGGTTAGTATAGCATTCTGTGCGCTGATAACAGCGCTATAATGTCTGTTAAGTGATTTAAGTTTATATTATTGTCTTTCGTTGTGAGGAACAGTATTTTGCACTAAGAATTCAATGTATAATTTGTAGCCCTAATAGTCTAATAGTGTAATAGCGCTCAACTTTATTCTCATCCCTACCTCTTATTGCTAACAAAAGTGTATTTTATGCTGAGCTAAGCCGAGCAACATGTGCTCTAATATATCCCCTGAGCATTCAAAAAGTTGGCTCTGAGCGAGAAATTCTGCATTCAATCCAATCGAATGGAGTTAAGGCCAGGAATTGCACCAATTTTTGACGGATCACTCGATTCAGTGTTCTTCACGACCCTCTCGTGATTAAACTCATCAACTTTTTGAGTCCCTCGTCGGTCATCTGTCCTCCGGGTCTAATACTGCCCAACAACTACTCCTCACTCGTATAGAGTATTTCAGTGCTTCTAATGTTAGTCCAAATTTTTATATCATATATTTATGGCATCGCATAACAAATACGATCTGTTTCTGTGAGGACTGCATTTGGAATGCCTTCTCTAAAAGGCCCACAATTTGCTTAAAGCCTTATCACAATTTGAAGTTAACTTAATGTTACTACAAGTGTGAGCCGTAACGGAGTTGTGGTATTCAAACACATCAATGACTCTGATATTCAAATACTATTTTATGCATTCATTTATTTTTAAGGAAAGCCATACTTCATATGAATCGATATATTCTATTAAATTGCAAAACATTCGTTTCAACCTTTTTTTTACATAAACAACAATTTCTAAACCCCAGGGATGTAAACATTTGATCTATCTAATTCAATAAGCACTGGTATTCATTGATAAACAAGCTTATTTTACAAATATTATTAATATTTATCCATTAATTAACTCTTATATAAACTGATTAATAAATACAAAAAAATGTATATTTGACTCACAATATAAAAAACATTGAGATAAGGAATATGAGCAAGGTGATGTTCTTGATTAAAAGTTCAAACAAAATTGGATTAGAGAGGACTCAAATGAAAGCAAAGAATGAATTCATGAATTTTAAAATAACAAAAATAAATTGATATCGGAGTCAATGCGTGAATATTTGCATTCAATTCAAACGAAAAATATTAAATTTTGTTGAATTCAATAAAAAAAAATATCGATTGAAATGTAATTTAAAGAATAACCCATTGATTGAAAGCAAAAATATTTCATTTTATAAAATATTATAAATGAAATGATTTTCTTTAGTTATGAATTATCGAATTATATTTGATATAAAACCGTTGGGAAAATATTTTATATTTCAAGTCTGATATCGATTTTACAATAAACTAAATATTTTTTAAGGAAAAAACTGTTGAGAAAATCGACTAAAGCTTAACTCAAAAGACGTTTTTCTTTAATTGTAACTCAAAGTATCGTTTGATTTGATTCAAAGCATTTGCTTTTGTTTTTGAGTCAACAAATTTCTGGTCGTTTTGTTCACAAATATCCAGATTTTGTTGTTTTTTTTTCAGGAAAACTTTGTCGGAGTTTTACTCTTTTAAAATTAGGTCGACTTAAGAAATATTGTGTGTTTAGAAATTCAAACCACAGAAGATAGGGAACAAATGACAAAAGAATCTGAGGTTCAATTTGTTTGGATCTCATCGATCATTGGGTGATTGAGTGTATGCCTCAAAAATAATAATGAAGCTTAGCTTAGTTTGGCGAACAAGTCTCTACACTCTATTCCCAGTATTAAACTAGAGTTCAATTTTTTATACCATTATATTATAAGTTGAATCGATTTAATCTTAAATGTCTTTTGTGTGCAATTTTTATATGAGTGATAATTTGGACCATAATCTTGAACTTAGACTGAAAATATTTAGCAATTTTTAAGAATATCTACATTTTATCGATTTATTTATCCATTGAAGTCAAGTAGAGCTGAATCGGAGCACCGCTTGACTCGCAGTTAAAACTCAAAGATATGTTTTATTTCTTTTCGATTTGTGTAATGTTTTCAGAGATTTTTTTTTGTGAACAGAAATCGATTGAAAATTGTTTGGAGAATCGAATGGAATGGATATAAGAGGAGAGAAAAAGTGGTGTTTTATATAATACTTATGACAAATAAGTCGTTAAGTATTGTCACAATTTTATTAGTTGTTTGTTATTTTATGCTAAGCTCTGAAGATATTAAATATGAGGCGATTCGCAATCATTTTCATTGGCGATGCATTTCTGTGTCACTTCAGTTTGGATGACATCCACAGCATTTTGCTCTTCTTATGCCAGTGCTGTGCCGTCTCTGGCAGTGAGTGTTGGCAATTGTGATATGAAAAGCTGACGCTGTAATTACACTTTGTCTGCAAATCATATATATATAGTGAGACACAATTCTCTATCAACGGTTCTCAACGTTATTATTAAATCTTCTCTTAACGCATGATATAGTCTCGATGCAGAGCACAGCATATGACTCAGCCCTACCACTGCTAGTTGAGTGTTTCATCTGATTTTTGGCACAGGGATAGTTGCAGGGGTAGAGGTCATCATTAGATATGAAATTGTGATGCAAATGACAGAATTATTACTTAAAATTATAGTTAAAACGTATGGAACCCCCGAAACGATACTTTCTTGCAGTAGAGCCGCACAACTGCCTGTTGTTATACTGAATGGTATTAGTAGTGTTCAAATTATTTCCATAACATATGACTCAAATGCCAGTCTAATGACTCTCAGGGGTTAATATCAAACATATTGATCCCGAGTTTAATATTGAACAGCAATTCATTCAACATTTTCTCCGATGTATTCATATTTCGAAAATTATATTCCATTTTATATGAAAAGTAGTGAAAAAACACTAAAGGATTATTGACATTGATATTTATGATACATTTTTGGCCACACTTTTCATTATATGGAACAGTATTCTACAGTTCAGTGCAATTGTTGCCATTCATTGCCATTCAGATCCAAATTTGTAACAAAGGCTCTGTTTTGCTGTGTTTCTGATCCGCTGAAGTGAAAGCGAATGATATGTTGTCTCCAGTTTTCATTGTATGTCAAACTTTGAGCGCAACGATTGTCAAACAAATCCCGTCAAATATCAAACTTCACGTCAGCTTACGTTCAGTTTTTTTTGTTCTATCGCTCCATACAATTGTGTTGCGATAATACCCTTACAACTGTTTAATGAAAATACTTTGGAAATTCCACTATTTATTAGGAATGCCTTAAATTATTAGCGGTTTCTATTTTTATATTAAACAGAAGTGAGCATGTTCATTCTAGATGTATCTTTTGCTCTTTTTTATAACAAAAAGAAAGCTTTATTTAAAAATATAATTATTTTTAAAATTTGTTTTAGTATTTAATTTCGAGAATTGTTTTATTTCTGACATTAAATTTGTATTTAGTTTTAGAAAAATAGAAGAAATAGTGATTATATGGAAAAGAAATGCCAGAATAAGAGGAGTGAAATGATTGCCTGCAACTAAGAGGGGAAAAGTAATGCAATTTGTTGTAAACCTTGAATTGGAAATTGGATTTGTGTTGTGATGTGATGTTGGGCTCAAGTCTTGTGTGAATTATTATTATAATGAAAATCTGATGACTTACTTAAAATCTAAAGTCTGTTTGTCTGCTCTCTGTTTGGATGCCATTAAAAAAGAGCTCATTATTGAAATGATTTGCTATTATTAATGAATAGTTGAGCGCAACAGAGAAAGGACTGGTGTTTTTCAAAACAGTTCCGAAAATGGTTTGCCTCACAGACTGGTTATGAGCTGATAGTATATCTCTTTAAATGTGTTCATATAATTGATTGCGACTAAACTGAACTGATCAAGGCACATCGAGGCACACAGCATAGGCTCAGACTCATCTAAGCGCGCATTTTTATGAATGGACCCAAAGTTTGAGAATAAATAGGAGGAACGCCTCTACGCCTCTCTAATGTTTGATATAAATGATTCTCAAAGTGTAGTCTAAACTTCTTGCCTCCCATTTCGTGTCAAAAGAAATATCTAACAAAACAGAGACTGAATTGAATGCAATGAACGAAGAGATGATACTTTTGGCGCTCGACTCAAACGCAGACATCTCTGGCAAACACTGTGTGAATCAGAACCTCTTTTTTCTTATGTCGACATTTTCAGGTTGGGTGCCATATATATAAAGTATGACCTAAACAAGTGAATCCCTTGCCATACGTCATAATCAGCGACAGCTGCCACCACATTTGTCACCGGGACAATGCCTACAATGGTTGCGAGCCATTCCTCGCCTCTGACTGCCATTCCTTGCCTTCTCTCCGCTCAATGCCTTCTTTTCAAATACTATGCAATCTTTCAATTCTAATGAACAGAACAGTCCTGTAAAATGGAAAGACATCTTTGACACTATTGAAACTTATGACCATTGAAATTGATATGCCATACGCTGTGAGTGGCGACTGCTTAGGGCTGTGGTCTTCTTCTTTTAAGAATACACTTTTAGGAAATTTTATTCAATTGAATCTATTTTGTTGTCGAGATCTCAATATTAGTCTCTGTTTTGTCGTTTTGTCCAAAAGTTTTCAATCGGCGATAAAACGCGTTATTTGGCAACACTTTTGCCAATCACTCAGCACTGGATATCTTATATAAGTGATGGAAACACAGCTAAAACTTGGGAGTATTCAGTCATTAAGAAAGCATTATGTGATGCATTAGAGTTAGAGTCAGAGCATCTGAGCATCTGATACATGGATTGCAATTTAACTTCAGTGCTATCACTACTACCACTACTACTACTTCTACTACTATTGCCACTACTAGTGCTCTAAAACTACCAGACTTTCAGTTACTTTCGTTGACTGCTATTTAGGGCCTGTAATGAGCTCTTCTCCGAAATATTTCCGACACAAGTTTACCAAAAAACGAAGAGAGCGCCCAAAAACTTATTCATAGCTAACACTTACGCACTGGTATTGAGTGAAGAGTATAAAAATTTGTTAGGAAACACCCGACCGAATCAGTTCAATACTAGAGCACTAACAATGTTTTTTTGGTGAGCACTTTTGAAGCTGTGCAACTCGTTTTGCACAAGTTATGGCTTAACTACTCTATAATACTGTAACTATACCTTAAGTGATGGCATTCGTCCGAATCAAAAGTCTTTTGAGTTTAGGAAAGTTGTGTTCAATGGTTGCCATTTATGTTCAATTTTTTTTGTTCAGGTTCTCCATCAGTGTTGTCATTAAGAGCGCGTTAGCACAAGTGGCGCATATATGGGCTCAATCCGAGTCCATTTGGTCGGTGCTCACTATCATTTTGGTAATGTATAGCAAAGAGGAGCAGTCGAAGCGAGCTATGGTTTACTATCAGTGAAGCAAAGAGCGGATAATGTGAGTGCACACTGACTGCAATGAAGAGCACAAGACTATCGCTTGAGTAAGGCTGTGTTAGGCTGATGTTAGGCTGAGTTAGGCTGATGTCCCTTTCATCGTATGATCGCATAACTATTGGTTCACTTCTATTTCAGATTAAAACTCTTCTGCTTCGAAGGTTTGCTGCAAATCAAGCGTTGAGTACAGAAGAGAAGAGCAGAGCTTTACTTCAAAAAAAGCCATTACAGAGAAATACAGTTATAACACACAACTCGACTACAACTCTACTCCTCTCACAACTAATATTCGCGTTGTTTTTGTCTCATTCTTCACCAGCTCTACCGTTCATCCATAATGTTTTTCTAAGCGATACAATCATTCTTCAGGTGTCAGATGGCTGTGCCGGCCATTCACGCCATTCACGCACATTCCATCACTTTGTCTCGTCTTAACGAACACTCTATTATTTTTTAAAAACTTTCAAAAAACGAAAACTAAACTCATTTCGCGAACAGTTATATATCACACGATTTGAGTCAAACAAATAATACTTTGATTAAAGTGAAACCCTTTTAATAAAATTTCCTTTTGTTTTATCTC
>JAQGCQ010000605.1:0-12908 GCA_034699945.1 Chamobates pusillus
AATACAAATAATGACCAAGTCAAACTGTTTGTCTGATCTAGGCAAATCATTGACATAATTAACCAGAATATTGTGTTTGGAAGTGAATAATTTGAAACAGGGTCAAAATAAGAAATTATTGTTAATAAGATTAAGAGTGACTGGATTATTAATTTGTTGATATTCATTAAGTCGAAGATTAATTTGCCAAGTATATTAATGTACTTGATAAATTTATCATTATTTGAGAGGAATAATGGATACTTTGATCTATTCTGTTGAAACTGATTGATATATTTAAACATGTGCAATTTATCGAAGATATCTTGGTATCTTAATATTCCACTGGTTAAACAAACCAAGAATAATAATGAACTTATAAATATCTGGATCATATTAGTGTTTCCTAAGAGAAAGGTCGGATCACAAGTTATATCCCGAACCCATTGCTGTAAAAAATTATTATTTGAGAAAAAAATTATAAATCAATTAAAAATAAAGTACCTTGCTTATAAGACCACACAAGAGAAACTTGATACTTGTTATAGCGAGCGTTAATTGAGTGATAATAGCCAAGAATATTCTGGTTTTACTTCGATATCCACTGATATAATCTTCAGGACTTCTACTAATAATTATCAAATATTTTGTATTGAATTGAATTAGTTTTTCGTAGATCTCATCATTGAATTCAGTGTATTGTTTTGCTCTCTCATATAGTCTAGATAAATAATCTTTAAATAATCTAATCTTTGAATAAATGTTTGCTTGTTGAATGGAATAATTAACGCAAATAATTAGATAATTCATTATTATTTGAGTTTTCAATGAAAATTACATTATTCTGAGCGATGAAGTTTTAAGTTCAAAAACTTTTTAAATTGAAAACAAAATTCAATTTCTATGAAAAGTTTTATTAAAAACAAAGATATAATCGATACTAATCTAAAATCAATATTTAAGTTCATTTTATATTTTGAACTTTTCGAGGTTTGTTTATTAGTTTCATTTCATGGGTCATCACTGGGGGGTCAAGCCTCAATACCCCCTTAGAATTGAAAATTTTCCAAATACCCCCTAGGATTTTGAAAAATTTTAACATTACAGGTATACCCCACCCCTCAAGCTTGAAATTTCTTTAACAATACGTCTATGGAGGCCGCCATCTTGGCCGCCATTCTGGCCGCCATTTTACCCCACCCTAGAGCCCTCCCTAGACCAAAAGAGCATGATGACCCATGTTTTATTTCATAATTTAATAATTCATTTTAATTTATTATTACTTTTCAATTCAAAAATATTAATAAATTTGAATATATTATTGAATTTTTATGAAAAACAGTCGCGAAAAACACAGACCTAATCGATATTTACCTGAAATCAATAATTTTATATTTTGAACTTTTCAAGGTTGATTTTATAGGTTTCTTAATTAATTAATTATGCCTGGTCTTTTTTTCTAGCCTACCTTGTGAGTTAGGAAATAAAAAGATCAAACCAAGTATCCAAGTTGATAACTACTGAATGGCTAGAAACTTTCAATAATGTATTCTTAACAGTTGCCCTTGGAACAGACCTAGATTGTTTTGGTTAAAAAATATTTCGATTTGAATCTAACCTTTATCATTAAAGATTTCAAGAAGTATCATGGTTATTTTACTGAAATCCTAATAATTAACATTTTATGAATTTGTTTGAAATAAAAACTCAATTTTCATTCAACTTATTTTGTGTTTTTGTCCGTATGAAGCCTCAAATCTCAGGGTAAGGGTAGAGGTGTGTGTGAGGGTGTAGGTGAGGGTGAGTTAAGAATGTTGGTCTGGGTGAGGTGAGTATTTGACGGGTAGAAGTCTAGTGTAATTAATAGTGATTTCAAAATCATCATTCATATATCAAACTTATTTTTCAACCTTGACCTAATTAATTCTATTTTAAAATACAAAATATGATTTAACAAACTTTATTATCCTTAATTTGGTCAAGGATATTATTATTGGAGATATTTTCATATCATTTATTGATTTTTCAATCTCAATAATATTCAATTCGAATTCACTATATAAATTAGCTAGTCAACAAAAAATATTGGATCATTTAAAATTTAAATTATTATTCTATAACTTTAATGAATTGGGTTTTAATTTGATTTTAATAAATGAAAAATACATTATATTTGGGAAAAAATGAAAATATTTAAAACACTGAAATAAAGAGCAAATAATTACAAACATTTATAGCTATTATTCGATACAATTGATAGGAATTTATTGAAAATATATTATAGCAATAGAACCCTATGTCTGGTCCGGACAGCCGTTCCATATATGACATTACCTTGATCATTTTTCTGAGATCTGCTCTTCTCTTACCTTTACTAAAATAAATTATCAACTGTTTGTATGATCTTCTTGCTTCAATAATTGTCCATGCACATAATGTTGCCAGCATAATTATTGGAAAACTTACGAAAACAAGTAAATCAAATATAATTAACTTGGTCAGAATTGCTGTATCTTGGTGATGAATGCCATAAATTATCAAGTATAAAACAGGACATAAAAAATAATAACAGATAAAAATTCCGATACCAAATGTTTTGTTGATTTCAGCGGTTATTTTAGTGAAATAATTGTGTTCTTCAATCAAATCAATTAAAACATAACGAATAAAGTCATTCTTATTCTGTGCGATACATATCTTGATTTTTCTATTAATTTCTCTAAACTTATTAATTAATGTATAGGTGGTGCCACATGTTGATATAACTACCATAAAGAACATGCTTAACAACTGGTGTACACTGACCATGGTCATAATATACCAGAATATCATATTGGGAATAGAATAATTTGAAACAGGATCAATATAACTGATAATTGTTGGTACCAATAGATATATGCATGGACAAATGAACCATAAAAAATCAAGAT
Organism: Chamobates pusillus; assembly: GCA_034699945.1. Lineage (NCBI taxonomy): Eukaryota > Metazoa > Arthropoda > Arachnida > Sarcoptiformes > Chamobatidae > Chamobates > Chamobates pusillus. The sequence goes on from JAQGCQ010000605.1 coordinate 2,910, forward strand.
CAGCAAGCAATTTAGACCCAAGATTGAATACCCAGACAAATAAATACAACTTTGTGTTTTTTGGGGGACTATTTAAGGAATATTCAAGTGAACCTATTTGACATTGATAACAATATTTGAGCATGTTCATTTGCTTAGACATGTCGCCAATCCTCATTATACCAAGGACCATAGAGAAGGAAAACGTTAGTGAGCTTAAAAAGAACTGGATCAGTTTAGTTTTGCCAAAGATATAGCTCATATCGCAAGTCATATCTCTTATCCATTGCTGCAATTAAAACATAATTCAATGAATATTAATTTTAAATTTGAGCTTGATTAACTTACCTCTCTTATTATTGCACAAGCTAGCCACTTTGCACTCATTATTAACAGTATTATATGGCTGATTATAGCCCAGTATATTCTGATTTTACTTCTATAATCACTGAGATATTCTTCTGGAGTTCTACTGATTAATAACACAAATCTTGTGTTCATTTTGAATACTTTATCTATGATTTTATCGTTGACTTGAATATACTTCTTTGCCCTTCGATATAATCTTGTTAAAGTATCTTCAAACGGATAAAAAGACATTGTATTAATTTTGAATAAATTTAGGATTTTTTTACTACTAATGAAATGAAAGATATTATTCTAAATATTTTTTTTTGTATTATATTTTAAATGAATTTATTCTGACTAATGATTGAAAGACTTCAATACTGAAGAATAATAAATGATTTTTATTTCGAAAGAAATTCAAATCAAAAACAGTCTATAATTTTTTTTTTAAAAGTCAAAAACGCAATTTTGTAATTAATAATGATTTCAAAATCACCATTTATCATTTAATATATGGTTTTCAATTGATTTTATAGATTTTATTCTTAAGAAATAATAAGAATTTCGAAATAATTCTTTTTATAAGAATATTCTTATAATTTATTTTATTTCAAATGTTATAAGTTCAAGGTTGATCTTAAAAAAATCAATGTTTCATTATTGCATAAACTCTGCATATAGATTATACTAGAAGAATCAAATAAATTATTCCATATTTTATTTTAGTTTAACGGATGTCAGGCATACCAAGATCAAATAGCATACATAAAAGTATCTTCAAATTGGTTATTTTTCTAAAATAGGGAAAAACTATATTTTTTCAATTAGCATGGTAATTTAAATTTTTATTTCGTTTTCACATTATTTGAGGTTCGCTTGAATAAATTTGAAAATTTTATCAAAAAGATCGAAGAGGAACTAGGTTAAATTTCGATATAGGCTGTCCAATATGTTATTCTCGGTCGTAGACAGTTCGACTAATATTATTCAACTAATGAACAATTCAACTAAGACAATTCGACTAATTGGACAATTCAACTAATGGACAGTTCAACTAAGACAATTCGACTAGGACAATTCTACTAAGACAATTCGACTAAGACAGTTCAACGAAAATATTTTTTATGTTTTGTTTTCAATAAATTTATTGAATTTAATGACCAAAAAGCCCAGAATGTTCACATTTAATTAAGTTAAGTTAGGTTAGGTTAGGTTAGGTTAGAACCAAGAACACTAAAACGAAAAACTTTGCTTATTTGTTTTCAATAAATTTATTCAATTACCAAAAAACATTATTTTTTTGTTCCTCAATTCAATGAGTTTATTGAGAACAAAACAAAGAATATTTTCGTTGAACTGTCCTCGTCGAATTGTCTAAGTGGAATTGTCTTAGTCGAATTGTCTTAGTTGAACGTTCGTTAGTTGAATTGTCCATTAGTCGAATTGTTTTAGTTGAATTGTCCATTAGTTTAATCAGTATTAGTCGAACTGTCCCAATCCCGTTATTTTTTCGACTGTATATTTAATTTGAAAATTCAATATTATTTCAAAATTTTATTCTTGCCAACGATATACAGCCTAAAACGTATTGGCGTAATTGAGCTTGACTCTTTAATCTCTTTATCAAAAATGATCAAAATTATCAGGATTAGAAAAATTGATAGTTTGAATAAATGTCAGAAAATACAGAAACTTTGATTGAAGGTCTTTTCAAATATAAAAGGATCTAATTAAACTTTTGTCAAAATTTTCCTTTTTTCATAAATTTCCGTCATTTAAATAAGTTCATGAAATCTGATAAATTTAATCATTCTTGATAAAGTGATTAAAGAGTCATGCTCAATCAAGCCAATAAGTTTTTGACTGTACAGATAGATCCAAAACAATGAATTTCAACTTGCATCAATAATCAATTTATCTAGCTTGATCAATTAATCAGTCCTTAATGAATTCATTGATTGACTCAATTTTAAAAATATGATAAAGGTATTATTGATGCAAAATGAAATTCACCAATTTGGATTTGTCTGTACACCTATTCTGAGCGATGTATACACTCGAGCAGAAAACTAATTGTGCACTTTCTAAAATGGCTGTAACTTTTTAATTAGATGACCGATCTGAATTCTGTTCTCACTATTACAACCAAGACATATTCTAGTTTATTGTGAATGAAAAAATGTATTTACTATCTAACGTCTGTGCATTAAAATTGAGAATAGAAATGAACTTTTAATGATTTTATAAAGTTTTATTGATGTTTCTTTCGATATTAATTTTGAATTTTCAATATCACACCTTGAGTTATTCGAATTTGGTAAAAAAAATCATTTTTGACGTAATTTATTTTCAAAGAAAAATTAAATTTTTTGCTCAAATCATCAGAGTGATATATCGATTCGGTAGAGCTTCCAACATAAAATCTAAATATGAGATTAGATTTATGATCAATAGAATAATTTTCAAGTTTTCATACATTTTTCCAATTTTAGTTCAGATATTTCGAGTTGAATGACTTTGAAAACTGACGATATTTGAAAAATTATCAAATAAAATATAAATTCAATCAAATAATTGAAATTCTAGTTAAAAGCTCTACCGAATCGATATATCACATTGATGATTTGAGCAAAAAATTAAATTTTTTCTCTGAAAATAAATTACGTCAAAAATTTCTTTTTAACCAAATTCGAATAACTCAAAGTGTGATATTGAAAATTCAAAATTAATATCGAAAGAAATATCAAGAAATCTTAATAAAATCGTTGAAAGTTCATTTCTATTCTCAATTTTAATGCACAGACGTTAGATAGTAAATACATTTTTCATTCACAATAAACTAGAATATGTCTTGGTTGTAAAAGTGAAAACAGAATTCAGATCGGTCATCTAATTAAAAAGTTATAGCTTTTTTAGAAAGTGCACAATTAGTTTTCTGCTCGAGTGTATGTATTTGATTTCTATGGAAATGATTTTTATTTGAAAACACAAATTCCTAATCACTATTAAACTAAAATGAATATTTGAAATTCGTTATATCAGATCAAGGTCAGTCCAATTTCTTGAGTTTTTGATTTTTAATGTAATTGTGCAATTGCTCTGTGAATTTGATCACACCCAGCACATATGAAATGGAGTGACATTTCTTTATTTTTCTAATGAATATGAAAAATATTTAATCGATATAGATTCAAATTTTATTCCGTTTTAAAAATATATTGAAGAAAATAAATCAATATTCAAGTTTCTATGGAAATATTTTAAAAACAAAAAACTCAGAAATTATACAAGGTATTCATAATATGTTAAATTATCTTGGACATCAAATATACATGTATCTATTAATTCAAATAACAAATAAATTAAAATTCTATACAAATATTAGTGAAATATTTTAAACATTAATTGTTGTCTGAGTTAAGCCAAAGACATCAAAAGAAAATAATTAGAAACACTTATTCCTATTAATTCATAGAATTCATAGGAATTCATAGGAAACAAGTCATAGCAGTAGAACCCTATGTCTGGTCCGGACAGTCGTTCGATATAAGACATAACTTTTATAACACTCCTGAGGTCTGCCCTCGACTTATGTCGAGTGGAATATTCTAAGAGTTGTGAATATGGTCTATGAGATAAGGATATTAACCAAGAGCAGAATATCACAAAAAACACTGTTGGAAATGCTGCAACAATTGTAAAAATTAAGGCAGCTAAATTTAGAATCTTTTCGGCTTCCTTGTGATGAATACCATAAATAACTATTAAATACATAGGAATTAAGAGAAAATAGATGATGAAAATTATTAAACGAAATGATTTGTTGATATCAGCGGTTATTTTAGTGAAATAATTGTGTTCTTCAATCAAATCAAATAATTTATAGCGAATAAAGTCTTTCTTATTCTGTGCGATACATATCTTGATTTTGTTGTTGATTTCTTTGAATTTAATGATGAGTGCGAAGAGTGTCCCCAAAACCAGTATAGACAGAATCCATAACACATCAATTGCTTGGAAAAGGCAAACCATTGTCAATAAATACCATAATATTGAGTTAATAATTGAATAATTTGAAACAGGGTCCAAATAGGCAATAATTGCAATTATAAGTATTAATATAAAACAAATTAATTTAAAAACAATTTTAGGAAGGTCCAAGATGAGTTTTCCGAAAACATAATAAATCTTTATATATTTGGTTGAATTGGAAAAATTTAATGAATATTTGAGTTGATTTTGTTCTCTCTGATGAAAATATTTTAGCAAGTGAAATTCTTGGTACATATCCGTGTATCGTATGATTCCAAATAGAAGAAACAGAAAGAATAATCCAGAGCTTAAAAATATCTTGATCAAATTAGTTTTGCCAAGCATATATGTAAAATCGCAAGTTATATCCCGAACCCATTGCTATAAAATAATTTTATTTGAATAAATTTGGTCAATGATAATGAATGGCCATGATAATGGTTGGACTTGGTGTCTTTTCAATTACTCCCTCTATTAGCAAGAACTTTATGAATAAAATAGCTGGAACAATTTTCCAATATTCTAGCACCAGACTGTAATACTCTGAGTACTCAGGTGGCGCCTAGATCATGGCCAATCATTATCATGGTCATTCATCATCATTCATCATAGTTTCAAGAATTAATTCACTTACCTCGGGTATTATCACAGGCATCAAAAACCTTAGACATTCTATAATCAGTATTATTTGAATAATAATAGCCAAGAATATTCTACGTTTACTTCTATATCCACTGACATATTCTTCAGGACTTCTACTAATAAATACTAAATTTCTTTTGTTGTTTTCGAATATTTTATCGTTGAGTTCTCCGTTTATTTCAGTGTATTGTTTTGCTTTCGAATATAAACAAGATAAATAATCGATTACCTCAATCATTTTCCAAGGTTATATACAACAATATTTAATACAATTTTAAATAATTTTAATGCTTTTATTACAAGCAAAACACCTCTTTAATAGATTTTATTATAAATAAACTAGGTCAAGTTCAATATTTTTTTATTCAAATTGAATATTAATTCCAATTATATTTAACAAATTGGAGAAAGGACACTTTAATTTTAAGTGGGTTGATTACAAAAATTTGTGAAAATATATACCTTGAAAAACAAACTGATTGAAATAATACTGTTTATCAAGATTTATTTGATTTAAAAATTTAAATTAATAATTAAAATTTTATTCTAGCCAACGAAATACACCAATTCTGAGGGACGTCTGACTTATGTTTGTTTTCAAATATGAAATTTTAATTCAAACAATACTTGATTTCTATGGAAATAATTTATATTCAAAAAACGCAATTTCCTAATCAATATTGATCTAATATAAATATTTAAGTTTGGTCAAGGTCAGATTTTTTAAAGAACTTTGAATTTGGTCACACCCAGCACACATTGAATGATGAAATGGCCTGACCTTACTATATTTTACTGATGAATATTTCATATTTCATTCGATTCAAAAAAAAAATATCATTTCTATTGAAATATATTTCACGAAAATTATAACAAATATACAATCGATATATAAATTTAAATTTTATTACGTTTTAAAAATATATTGAAGAAAATAAATCAATATTCAGATTTATATGGAAATATTATTTTAAAAACAAAATACTCAGAAATTATACAAAATACTCAAAGTAAATATACAATAGATATACAGATAGTTGTATGTTAAATGTCCTTGGACATCAAATTTATGAATTCAAACAAATCAAACACAACAAACACATTCAAATTAATAAATAAAATTAAAATATTTACAAATATTATTGAAATATTTTAAACATAATTTGATGTCTGAGTTAAGCCAAAGACATCAAAAGAAAATAATTAGAAACACTTATTCCTATTAATTCATAGAATTCATAGGAATTCATAGGAAACAAGTCATAGCAGTAGAACCCTATGTCTGGTCCGGACAGTCGTTCAATATATGACATCACTTTTATAACATTCCTGAGGTCTGCCCTCGACTTACATGTATGTCGAGTGGAATATTTTAAGAGTTGTGAATATGGTCTATGAGCTAAGGATATTAACCAAGAGCAGAATATCCCAAAAAACACTGTCGGAAATGCTGCAACAATTGTAAAAATTAAGGCAGCTAAATTAACAATGTTTTCAGCTTCCTTGTGATGAATACCATAAATAGCTATTAAATACATAGGAATTAAGAGAAAATAAATGATGAAAATTATTAAACGAAATGATTTGTTGATATCAGCGGTTATTTTAGTGAAATAATTGTGTTCTTCAATCAAATCAATTAAATTATAGCGAATAAAGTCTCTCTCATTCTGTGCGATACATATCTTGATTTTTATGTTAATTTCTCTGAATTTAATGCTGAGTGCGAAGAATGTCCCCAAAACCAATATAGACAGAGTCCATATCACATCAATAGCTTGGGAAAGGCAAACCATTGACAATAAATACCAGAATATTGAGTTAATAATTGAATAATTTGAAACAGGGTCCAAATAGGCAATAATTACAAATATTAGCATTAATATAAAAAAAATTAACTTGGTCACAATTTTAGGAAGGTCCAGGATGAGTTTTCCGAGAACATAATATATCTTTATATATTTGGTTGAATTTGAAAAATTTAATGAATATTTCAGTTGATTTTGTTTTCTCTGATGAATATATTTGAGCAAGTCAAACTCTTGAGACATATCTTTGTATCGTATGATCCCAGATAAAAGAATCAGAAAGAATAATCCAGAACTTACAAATATCTTGATCAAATTTGTTTTGCCAAGAATATATATAAAATCGCAGGTTATATCTCGAACCCATTGCTATAAAATGATTTTATTTGAATAAATATTGTGAATGATAATGGTTGGCCATGGAGTCTTTTTAAATCATGGGTCATCAAGCTCCGTCGGTCTGGGGAGGGGTATAGGGAGGGGTAAAAAGGCGGCCAAGATGGCGGACAAGATGGTGGACAAGATGGACTTGATACTATAATTTCATGAAAATAATGAAAAAAAACATGATTTTTCAAAAAAATACACTCAAAAAAAAACTTTAAAAATTTTATTGATTTTTTGGTATTTTTAGGCCAATAAATGACTAAAAATGATAAATTAGGCTTCAAACGACATTTTATCATAAACTTCTCTGTTGTTTGAGGATGAAATGACCATTTTTGTTAAAAAATTGACCAAAAAAGAGCAAAAATTGTCCTAAAATAGTCATAGTTTGTTTTGAGTGTACATTTATGCTCAAATTTTGATGATATTTAGGCTATATTAAGAGTAGAAGAGTATAATATATGAGCTAAACAGTCTGAACTTTGTTCAAAAAATTGATTTTAACTAAAGTCTTACAGATAAAATTTTCGATATTCATTTTCGAAAATCTCCAGAGGGGGGGTATACCTGTAATGCTAATTTCTCTGAAAATTCTAGGGAGGGGGTTTTGCCAAATTTTTTTTTCTAGGGGGGGGGTTTGCGCTAACCCCCCCTGTGGTGTTGCCTGATGAATACCCTTGTGCCAATTGTATCATTTTTATAAGTATCAGAAAATGAATACAACATTTGCGAGCCATTCATGAAATTTTATTCAAAGAAAGATACTTCAAACCAAATATTAATTCTGACCAAAATTGATAATTAGAGTTCATTTTTAACAGATTTGATTGAATCCGAAATAATATTCTGAAAATAATGATATCATGGTTGATTTAATGTTAAAAGTAGTTTAAGAAGTTTTGAACAAAAAGATAGAACATAGAAATATGTTTTATGAGATTACCTTGTTTTACTTTTATTTGATAAGAAAACTTTCAATATTTAATAAATAATAATAAGCAAGGCTAAATCGTGAAGGAATTAGAGAAGTGGTAAAATGTCATTTCAATTTTTTGTGAGGGTTCCTGGTACCGTTAATTTTTTTTTCCAAAACTCTACTATATGTTTATAGATAACTCCCTCTCGTTATCTCTGATTTAAATCAAACATTTATTCATTAATTTTATTTTGTTTCCATTTCGACCAAAATTGCAAATATTCTTCAATTGAAAGACAGTCGACGAGTGCTACCAATGATGACATTTCACTCATATATTTTGGGTCACAGCTATACGTATATTTGATTTGTGGACAATCGTATGATTGAACATGCACGTTTCTGGCTATCACTCCTGAGAGAAAAAAGTCCTCGTTGTCTAAATAATAACCAGTGTAATTGTCAATGCCATCGATTAGTTTATTAAGAACATCAGTTGATATAATATAAAGCCCACCATAAACATAAGGCGGATATCTTTTACCACTAATGGGATAGTATTTTGAAGGTATATACCCTGGTTGTCCCTTTTTCAAACTTCTAATGGGATGTACTCTATGACCAGTTATACCACTTTTGAATGTCTGTACCAAAACCAATAGCTTCTCTATGTTCACAATAATGTCGTCGTCCATTTTAATTGTAAAATTAGTCCAGAGACAATTTACTTGAGCCCAGCGCACCATGGCAAACGTCTTCAATGTGAGATTACGGTAATCGTCAATAAAATCAAATTGAATTATATCGTGATTTTCTTTGGCTTCTGATTTCAATAATTGATTAATGGTTTGATTACGACTTAAGCCAATCACAAAATAAACACAAATACTGTGATTCTGTGCCTCCGATACCACAGTTTCACGCAATATATTCCGTCTTTTAAAGGACTGGCCCTCAATCTGTGGAACTGATAAAATAAATATCGTTACCGATTGTCTCTCTTCACAATAACCAGGATCGATTATGGGGGCATTCTTGGTCAATTCCATCTCTTCTCGAGTTTGAATGAATTTTCGGTTGACATACTTTTTTAAGTTTATTATTGGACCAGGTATTCCATGTATTGTCTTTGAACTTGGTACTTTTGTTGTCTTAGTAATTGCCAAGGTGCGTTGGTCGACGTTATTAAATGGCATCAATGTTTTGAATTTCAGTGGAACTAGTTTATTTTCCTTCACTCCACCCATAATTGTAGGCTTTGGGACTGGTTCATTTTGGAGATAGAAACTTTTAATCATTACGTAAATTGCTGTCAATGTGATTAATGACAAGGACATTTTGAGCTTCATTTTGTAATTAACTTTGAGAATAATAAGCGTTTAATCAATAATTAAAATTTTGTTTCCAAAGAAGTAATTATGCGAATAAAAAACTAGTGGTTTTCAAAATGATAATCAGCTAATATTACTTGCTTGTTCACATTTTTGATTATATTTTAGTTTGTATTTTGAATGTTTAATCAAATAAAGAGAAATATTTAATAATTTATTGTCAATAAAATAGATATTAATAATTACTGATTATTAGATTACCCACAAATCACTTGAAATTACATGAATTGACTGAAAAATAATATAAATCTTTATTTAATTCAATACAAAAAAATATTATTTATTTCATCAAAATTCTCCCCAAAACTCACATTTCATTGAATGTCATTAAAATAGTATTACATTTCAAGTGATGTATAACCATAGAAGCATTGATTGGTAAACCTATTCATGAGTACATTTTCAATGTTGTGTCAAACTCAGGGGTCATCACGGTCCATGGCATGGGGGGAGGGGTTTAGGGAGGGGTAAAATGGCGGATTTTCTGACAAAATCC
>JAQGCQ010000606.1:0-12898 GCA_034699945.1 Chamobates pusillus
ATGAATCCGAACCGATATTTGGATGCGCTTACAGTGCAATGCACTTATATCGCACTCATAGATATATTATATATATAACTATATATTTGATTATATTTGGGATGAGTTGACTGTATTCTGTGCTATTCTGTTCGGTATATCGCACTTTACAACCGATACAATCAAAACCAATGATAGAACGCATGTCCTCTTCTTCTGTATGTCTTTGCTATCCAAACATCTCTCGTATTGTCATTAGATTTTAGAAGTGATTACATTTATTAATATTTTTTTTGGTAACAATAAAAACCCGCTATAGTTATGGCTTTACTATAACCCAAACTTTAACCCCTTTTCATTGATTAAGTATTTCCAGAATTTTTGATTCTTATTTATAGCCATTTGAGAGAATTAAAGACATAAACTTAGGATTTATTTTTTCGAATCAGTTTTTGTTTTTGGATTTCATTTTTGTTGCCTTCTTTTAAAGATTTATCACTGAATCTGATCTTTACTTCATTTTCTTCCAATGATTAGGCGTTCAAAAGACAACTCTGGAACCGAACGCAAACCTGAGAGAAGAGTTACCCAAACCAATAACAACGCCTTTCCAATGAGTTTTTCAATTGAAGATTAAATTTAAAAAAAGGAGTGAAGAAGTGAACGACAGATCAGCACAACTGGAGATGAGATACCAGTTTTGTTTAGCATAAGAACCACTAATTTCCAGTGAAGACAACTTTTTTTACAATTTTTCTTTTGTGTATTTTATTTATTACACTTCACTTACATCTCTGTCTTAAAACATTTTGATTACCAGTAAAAACATATAAAGAGGATGTGATGTGATGTGCACTTCTCTGCACTGGGCTCGAGCCTCGAGACCCTCGGCATTGACGGCTCGCTCTTTAGAACACCGATTCGATAATCAATTAAAATTTTATGGTCTCAATTTGCTCTAGCAAAGTCTGTCTGAGTTTTCTTCTAACCTAGATGACATAAAGAGGCCGATGCCGTTTACCTTGAACAATTATTTATTTTTGAAAAAAATCAAATATCAGATCGAAGTGAAAGTCAAAGAAAGGTTTTTTTTTGAGTGGAAAGCACTGCATAATAATTATTAGTAAATCTGAGCTCTAATTATAAATCAATTGATTGATCGCTTATTTTTGTTAATTCTTTATCTCTGAGTGTATTCCAAGGTCTGGACAGTCAGGTCTGAAGAGGATAACCAATCGGAGGTTCACATAATTAAGTTATGCAATGTTTGGTTTAATTAAATCTCAAAACTTTTTTCATTCTTATTTTTTTTCTAAAACTGATTATATATTATATATTCTGCGCTTTTTTCTAATAGAATACATATTTTACTGAAATTTGAATTATATTTTCGGTACTTTTTTTTCATAGTTTCGGAAAATTTAGGAATTTTTTCTTTGAAGATATATTTAATCCTTAAGTTTTGAGGGAAAACTCGTTTTTACTGAAGATTCGACTCTTTTTTATGTTTCACTTAAATATATTTAATTTTTCTTTTCATTAGAGTTATTGCACTGAAAACGTATGTCTTTTAGATCGCAATCAGATTTCATATTATATTTTAAGTATGTTTTGATGTATTAAATACGAAATTGCAGTCAATTTTGTGTTTTTTCTCTGCGTTCAACAAAACTTATGATTTTGTCTGTCTTTCCAAAGGAAAGTCTTTCCACAAAATATTAACCGAATATTGATTTATAAAATTATTAATAAATGTATTTCTCAATTGTAATCTCTATTCATAAATCATTTGACTATTTTTTTGTTCGATTCAATAATAATAATAATGTTATCGTATTTAAGAGAATGTGATATCCCTTAACAATAAGTTTTGTAAACCTTTAGTTTGTTTTTTACTTTTAATTCTTATAATTAAATGTTTTTTCATTAAAAGTATTGTTTTTTATATAATTATTTGATTGTTTAGACTTGGATTGAATGTTATCTTTGGGGCAAAAATGGGTTCAATTTGTTTGCAAACTAAGAATCTTAATATAAATCGAATACAAATATGATATGAGATATGGATTAGTGGCGGAACCAACCGTTTAAAGCGATTCAACATAACCTCAAGAATTGCGGCGAATGAACAGTTGATAACTTGATATACATTTTTGCGATTATTTCTATGAAATATGTTTTTATCGACTGATATAATGATTGGTTGAATGCCTTTAGTATTGGTATATAAAAGACTAAATTAATTAAAGCTATGACTCCTTCCGTATTATTGTTATCAACTGATATGTGCTTTTGGTTTGTTGTAAATGTATAACAAATATAAGATTAGGTATGAGTTTAGTTGACCTTTCGTTGGTTCCAATGTGTTGCCAATGGCTTAGAAGGTGATCCGCCACTGATGTGAGCGCACAATCATATGCAGCGCAGCAAAAGCGTCGACTTTATTGAACGGCGCGAAAACTGCAAGTCCTTGAAATTTTAATGACCGCAATGTCTGATCGGGGCGTTGACATTGAATTCTAGCCTATTTTTGCCTCTCCTCTCCCATTGGCTCCACACACGAGTGACGTACCCTCTCATACATGGAATAGACTTTACCAGTCCTGGCGTTCGTTCTAATACTGGGACGGAGAGAGAGCTCGTCGTCGAAGAGACTGAGCGCTGCTTTAGATATACCTTCGCTTTAACTGAAGACAGAGCTTCAGACGTCGACTGAATCTGAATCTGGAAAAGGCTTTTCAGTTGATTATGAGATTTGCAAACGACTAGAACTCAATATAATATTTTGGTCTCACTCTCTGATGTATGTCTGACCAGAGCTGAACTCATCTGCAAATTCATACCAGTTTTGGTGTAATACTAATAATATGTAACTTTTTATACGACTACTACTCTTCTGTATATAAATATCTGTGTTTTAGTCCAACACTTGTCAGTCAGTCGACGACTACTCAACTTTAATGTAATATTCGTAACGATATATAAAAATATTATATGTTTTCGATTCAATAATAAGAAAATTATTATAAATATTGAAGTTTTCTCTGCGATAAAAATCAATTGAATTTTAACTCTTGATTTGATTACATATTGAATGCAATACTTATAACTAGTTTTCAGTCTTTAAGTATATTTATTTGAACTGTAAGTTCAGTTGAGCTAAAAGTGAAAGCATTTTCTTAAAAACATATTTCAATTAAACGTGTTTTCAATTGAATGTCAAGTTTTGTATAACAAAAGTGAAAGTGTTTTAACTTTTTTTTATGTCTATAAATAACGAAATATTTATAACGTATTTGAAAACAAAAACAATTTTAATGTTAATATCTGTGCAATCGATTGGTATCTGATATTCAACTTTCGACTATTTTTTCGTTTCAATAAAAAACTAATGATTTTTTGAAAACCAATTGATTTGTGAATTCAATTAACGTTTAATCAATCGATCGATCGATTCATTCAATCAGTTATTAATGAAAATGGATGTCAAGCCAAGCACTGGTAAATCATTGTTCGGCTCCCTCTCAGTGGCCACTGACAGCCGAACCCCGTATACGGACGCCACTCAATGCAAGAAAGTGACAAATCATATCAAACGACCGATGAATGCGTTTATGGTTTGGTCTCAAATCGAAAGGCGTAAGATTTGTAGTCAACAGCCAGATATGCACAACGCAGAGATATCCAAACGGTTGGGCAAGAGATGGAAAACACTCGCAGACGATGAAAGACAACCATTCATCGAAGAGGCTGAACGTCTCCGAGTACTTCATATGCAACAATATCCCGACTACAAATACCGACCCCGAAAGAAGGTGAAGACTACCAATGGTGCCAACGGACAGCCTTCGCCCACCAGTTCTCCCACAATGTCATCGCCGATCAAATCATTGACAACTAACAGACATTCGGCTAAAGTGTCTTCAGGTATGTCTTCTGTGGTTAAGAATTCTGCGCACAGTTCGCGTCTGGCGCTGTCGAGCGGTCACTCATCGCCGGCGCTTTCGTTTGCACTCAATTCCAACAGTCGTTTGAAATTCAAACTAACGATCGATAAGAAATTAAAAGAGAGTATCCGTCAGAGCAAAGCCGTTCCGGTGGCCGTCAGTCAGTTGACGCCTCCGGCCAAAGTGCCGTGCAGTCCGGGTGCCTCTGACAGCCCCGGGTCGCCAGAAAGTGCCAATTTGTCGTTCTATGACGACATCTGTTTCGACAAATCCAATGCAGACGCAGACGAACTGATGACAGACGACACCACCGGAGCCATGACTCCAATCACTCCATCGAACACCACTTTTCCGACCAATCCTTCGATCGCACCGTTCACTCAGAGCCAACCCGAGACCACTCAGACAACAATCGGTGGTTTGACAACAGGTTTGTCACTTCCGTCCAGCACTGGACTACTGATGACTCCGAGCACAAGTAAGGCCTCATCGATGGCTTCGCCGACAAATTCTTCGGTCAGTCTCTCCGATTTGGACGACTTGAGTGATGTATTGCAGTTTGAGTCGAATTGGGCTCAAGAGTTGGCCAGTTTCAACCTGACCCCCATCTCAGTATTGGACAATATGGACACGGCTTCCTCGAGTTCGGGCTCTCACTTCGAATTTCCAGACTATGCGCCCGAAGTCAACGACATTTTGGGTGAGGACTGGGGCGACACAAGTCTTGCAAATCTGATCAATTCATAGACCTGTTCTCCCACTGACTCACTCTTAACGCTCTTTACGGACGGATTAAGCGCTCAATGGATTAGAATTGGATTGGATTTAGATTTTTAGGTTATAATTGAATATCACTTATAAACCTTTTGAACGACACATAAAAACTCATTTAATTAGAGGTCAGACCAGAAATGTGTTGACTTTTGAACTGAATTCATACCCAAAACAAATGAATAATTTAGTGCACAATAATAGCCATACATTTAATAACTCATTCATGAGATCCAAAATCAATGCTTTTATAAAATACAACTGAAATTAACTGAAATGATGTGCAAAACAAACAACTCTTCAATCAATAGTTAATAAGAATATAATTCCATTAAATTGTATTTCAATTATTGAAAAACAATTTAATACAAAAAAAAAGTTTTATAATAAGTGATAGTTTGAGACGAAAAATGATTTTTCAAATAATTATTACATTTATTATTAATATTATTTGTAAATAAGATTTTTCTCACTTTTCTCTCCTCTTTTCGTTCATAAATCTCTGTTTTGTCTTATTTTGAATCATTTTTTTTGAATTTTTAATCCTTTAAAAATCAGTTTAAATTTTAATTTTATATAATTATTAAATTCTAATAATATTCCCCAAATTGGCTAATGTTACCAAAAATTTGTAAAAGTTTATGAAAAAATTGATTATTTTTTCAAATCCATTAATTTTTTGTCGTGCAGTGAAAAAGTGCACTAAATTTTTATACATAGTATATATAGTCTTATATAATAATAACATTATTAGTAATAATAATAATAATGAATAATAATTGATCAATAATTATAAATAATTTTGTGAGATTATTATTAAAAGTGTCATTAATTCGTTTTTTTGCACAGCATTTATAAAAAAGAATCGCTTATTATTAAAAAAAAAAAAAAGTGTATAAATATTTCATTCAAGACCTGAAAATTCTTATAATTATTATTAATATAGATTTAGTCGAACAGTTACCTCATCTTATCAGTTGTTCCGTTCTCTCTCTCCCCTTCTCTCCCTCCCTCCCTCTCTCCCTCCCTCTTTCTCTCGAATTCTTATCATTGATTTGATTACTATTCTATTGAAGTCATTGTTTGTCTTAATTTCGAGTAAAAAATCGTTAAAATCTATTGAAAGCCTAATTTGAATGTTTATTATGTTATTGATTGCTATTTTGATAGCAATTCTCACATCACATCACAATCACATCCATAGTTCGTTCTAAGTGTTAGTCTTCTCATCAATTGATCCGATCATTCATTGAAACATTCATTCCATTCATTAATTCAGCGATCAATTAATGAAGTGATCGCTAAAATATGTTTAATTATGATTTGACAGTTCATTCATATATGAAATACAGCCCAACATTAGAGTTGAAAACCATATCTAAACGTCTAAACAACAGATGAAAAAACTGAACTCAAATCTTATCGCAAATTATTTGTCAGTTTTATTATTATTTGATTTCATTCACTTCATTACGTAATAGAAAATAATGCGATAAATAGCTATCGTTTCAAATGAAGAAAATAATCTTTTCGTATGAAAAACATGAAACACTTTTTGTAATTATTATTATTATTACTTATATTATATAATAATTATTATTCTTTTAAAACATTATTTAAGTTCGGATTAAAAGTGTTTGAAAAATGCAAAAACCGATTGAGAAAAGCGATGATAAATATTTTTTTAATCAAATTTATGATAATTTGTCGACAATATTATGAAAACCTTTTATTGATATAATTTTTGTATTTATTATGCAATTGAATGTCGAGAGAAATACATATATTGTGGAGATTAATACCTAGATTAGTCTGACTTTCGCCTGATTTTGACTCAAACAAAATCAATAAAAAGAAGCATTACTTATAAGAAGAGCTCAAATGATATAATACACAAAAAAAATATTGTTATAATTCGTTTGATTTTGTTTTTTAATTGTATTTAAAGTCCAAACTTTTTATTTGATTAATAATTTTAAAAAAAACGTTTTGTTAGCAAAAAAAAAATAATAATAATTCGATTGTATGGACGAAAAACTGCACTTTTTTTCTGTTCAATTATTTTCATTAATAATCTTTTGGTTATATTTAATGTAATCGTCAAATCGGTTATCATTTTTTTGATTATTATTGTATTTGTTTTTATGTTTAATTTTATGTTTAATGAGAAGAAAAGTTTTATTTGAGAAAAATATGAAAAATCGCTCATTTCTTTCGATATCATTTCGATTATTATTTTCTTTACGTATTATTATTATTATTAATAATTTTATTATTATTATTATGAATATTATTTTTTGTAGTATATATTATATACGAATTAAATGTTGTTTTTACTGAAAAGTTGGTCTTTTAATCCATATTCATATAGAGATGACTCTTAGATTCAAATTCAGATGAGTTTTAATTCATTTGAATACTTGTTTTTGACGTAAAGAATGATATGAATGGCAAATGTCAACAATCTATAGCTATAGAGCTACGTGTCAAGAGAGTACCTTGCATAATTCTATAAATAATTTTATCGTTATTGAATCTTCAGGATTCAAGGCTGACTTTTTTAATTGGAAGAATTGTGCATGCTTAAAAATGTGTGTTGAAATGCATGTTTGCGAACTATGCCTACAAATAATTACTATTCAATCGAAAGTGAATTGCAATAAACGAATGAATGAAAGCTCTGCTCCAATGAATGTCGTGTAAAACCCCAAAAATCGATTCATTTCGAGTGAATTTGCTATGAATTAACATTTTTCTGTCATCACATGAAACAGAAACGATTCTTTGCCAACCATTTGACTCTTCTTAGAAACCATTGTTGACTCAAATTCACCAAAAAAAATATATCAGATTCTGAAACGAATTCAAAATTGAAGTCAAAGTAATTTTTTGCAAATAAAATATCTGATGACCGATAATAAGCAGTTTTGATGATATGATTCTGATGTTTAGTTTTTTCATTAAATGGTATGATATGCTATGCTATGTAGGTGTGCTCGGAGTGAGTGCTCATTTGGATGCAGTTAGCGCTGGTTATACCTATTAATATGATTTTCTAAATTATATTTTATTTTGAAATCATTTCAATTGAAGAGAAGAGCCGTCGCTTTGGATAAGAGGTGAGAACATCGGGAGCTCTGGAATAGTAGTATCTGTGTATGTATTGCAATGTATTTGGTAAAGTAGTGGCACAACCATTGGCACAGCCATTGGTGGCGTTGCAGTAAAGAATATATGGCACTAATGACTCCGATGTCCTTAACAAAGGATATGATTGAGGGACTCGTTTAATGTGTTTAATACAGTTCGTGACGACAGAATGTGATTACAGGTTTGGCTCAGCGCTGATGAAGGCTAGCGCTCAACGTTAAAACTTGCTGCCAATGCTATAGCGAAAGGGCACAGACCCATTCAAGGACAGAAAGTGCCACAAACTGCCACTCATCCAATTCGGCTCTTATGCCAAACACTTCTTCCAGAGAAACACTTTTCGCTTAAATTCAAAGACTTTAAAAATATTGGGATTTCTTTCGAAATACAATCTCTGCTTAAAATCGATTTAAACCAGAATTAGGAGACAGGACTCAAACAAATCTGGACCTAATCCTTGACAGAACCGCTTTTTTCAATTGAACAACAATATTATCCCTCTCTTTCTCATAACATTCGTTAGTTTTCTAAATTCATTTAAGAATATAATTAAAGTTAATAATTAAGTTTGGAATTTGGGCCCAATTTTTATTATTTTAGTTATTTAGTGATAATATGAGTCAATGTATTTAAAAGTGGAGAGCAATGCAAAGCCGATAGCAATGGATGTTTGAGATTCAGTTGTAAACCGAAACGGTTCGGTTCTATCACTCGATATTCCACTCATTTCTAATCGTATAAAAGTCTATTCGCTATCATATTATTGTCAATAATATAAAAAACTAAAATATATTATCGAAAATCAAAGGTTTAATCATTTTTTATATTAATATTACGTTCTTTTGATAATCAATTTCATAAATAAATAAACAATAATTTAGTTTTTGACATTTTTAGAACATGCATGGTACTTCTAGTGCACTCTTGCTAGTATTTACTCTCAAAATATTTATGTAATAAAGATAAATTCTTGGTCTTTAATTGAAGAAATTAACTAGTTTCACTTCATTCAGATATTTAAGATAATATTGCCTCTCTTTAAGGAAAGCCAGGGTTTGTCACATTAAATGTCAAATGTCAAAGGTGATTTTATTTTTCAATTCGACTTATTTTATAACCGTATCTAACGGTGACAGAAGTTGTTTGGCATAGAATGACCATGGCCACTTTCATTGAAAACTTATTTGGGCCAATATTTTATGATTAGCACTAATGACACGATTGATATCTACTATAAATACGACTAATATTCAATCAATAAATATTATACTATACTATAGCAAGATCAAATTAATAAAATGCTGATTTTCCTTTTAGATAGGATTTCTATTAGAGAAGTTGATCAATGTCAATTTGAACAAATATGAACAGGTTACATTATTTGTCTGTTTATTTATGAGAAAGTTGTTGAGGAAATTCAATCTCATAAATGTTATGATAATATTTTTGAATTCATTTTGATTTTAGCCTTAATTTGGTTTCATATGTGTGTTTGAGGGGACACACATAAGGGGACCGACACATGTCTGCACATCTCTTACAACAACGTGTTGTTCTCTCTTAGAATTGGCCCCAAAATAATTGTCTGTTTTTCGACTATTTTTATATAAATTATAAGAGAGAGTAATATAAGAGTGAATAGAATTTGAGTTTTTCATAGTTGGGGTACTCTCTTATGGGGACTGTACTATGTTTTGAGTGAAGCCTCTCCTCAAATAGTAAATCTTATTGTGAAAAGCATTTTCGTGAGTCTATTATCTTGAGAGTCATGTTTATCGCCTTATCGTTTGCACAATCTTTGGTTAAGAATACGGTCTGAATGTATAGTTTGTCTGAAAAATGGCACAGACTTTCATCTGAGCACCAATTTTATGACCATTTTCTATAAGTTATTTTAAATTTCTTTTGAAGAATAGATTCGTTGGTCTGATATTCAACACAACATATAATATTGAAACGGATTATAACTTATGTTTGAGTCCTGTCTTTTAGAAGAGAATAAAATTTTAAATTCTTTGGATATAAATAAAAGTATTTCGTTATGCAATACATCCAAAACATTGCTGTCATTCGACTAATATATGTCTCTAATAATGGTTCTGTTCGTCATTGAAACACACATCAGATCAGAATCAGTTTAGAAGACCTTGACTCCCAAATATTGCACTCCACACTGCTGTGTGTGTGTGTGTGTGTATTTGTCTATTAGTGAGTATTTGTATAAATTTAGTCGAGAGGCTTATGATCTCCAATTCGTATATAATTTGGCAGAAATTCATTAGAAAAATAGAAAATCGTATAAAAAAAATATTTCATAAGAGCATAGCTTTTAGGATCTCTCTCTCTCTCTCTCTCTCTCTCTCTCTCTCTCGCTCGCTCGCTCTCTCGCTCGCTCGCTCTCTCGCTCTCTCGCTATATCACTCTCTGTTAGACTCTCCCCTGGAACAGGACTTGCGTGGGTTGAGCTGTTTTGTGTGCACTTTTCTCATGCCTTTTTACGATGAATTTTCGGCGAAATTCTCTCTCATAGAGATTGAAGAGAAAACACTGGAAGTATAGCCAAAGTATAGCTAAAGTATAGCCAAAGTATACCCGCCTTCAGTCAATTTTTATATGTGTTTTTGAGGCAAAGAAGTGAAGGTATTTTCAATTTTTTTCTAACTTAATATACACCTCGAAGGACATCAAGTCTTTATTCATTCCAGAGATGGTATGCCTTACAGACAGCACAGCATAAACACTTTTCGGGGCTTTTTTCATTGCCTACCTTTGAGTGCATCCAAAGCTTTCTAAAGAAAACTCTAAATTTTTTTTATTGTATTTCTTAATAGAATTATTAGTTTTGGTATATTTTCTCAGACCTTGATTTGTGTTTTTATATTATTTTGTGTTATAACTTATGAGGAGTGGAATATCTCGAGATCTTAGAGTTTGATAGTCATTGATCGCTGCCTTCATAGCATATCTTCTCCACATTCATCAATTATAGAGATGGGCAAGGTGCAATAGCTATGAAATAGCTGTGCAATAACTTTGCAATAACGAAGTATCTCAAAGTCTGAGTTGAAATTATTCGCGCATTTATTTAAAAATACTTTTCTAAAAATTTTGTGTCCCATTTGACAAATATTAGCAAATAAGCAAGGGCATACTTCCGAATTTGTTACAGAAAACAGCCATAAATTTATTTGAATTTGATTTTTGAGCCCAACATTAGTCGATGAGAATTATTTATTCGATGATAAGAGCGAAACACAATTTGCATTCATTTCAAACGTATTTGACTTTTGATAATAGAGTTTGACTCAAATGTTTGAACAGAGATTTTATGTGTGAAATCATCTTGAAATTAATGAAAGCAATGTTTCGTTTCATACATTTATTTGTTGTAATTCTCATTATTCTTGAGAGGAATAACCAAATCTTGTGAAAAGTTTGACAGAATCTTGCAATGAATGGTTGTCACAGAATTACTAACTTTTCTTTTACAACAAATCATTAATCAATTGAAACAATTCTGTTAATAATTATTGCAATTAAAGAATGAATACATAAAATATAAATCTTATTGACGTCAAGCAATGAAATACATTTTTACACCAATAGTGACAGATAATTGACAAGATCAAATTTTTAGCAACTATTTTATTATCTATTTTTTACTAGATTTTCCGCCTTTTGCAAGATCAAAGTTGAGTGACTGAAAAAAGCTATGAGGAAAAGAGTCGGGGTCAGTTCCCTAAATAAATTTGCATGATTTACACGAATTTAATTGATGCTGAAGTCAAAGACATCGGACATAAGTGTAAGTATGAACACAAGTCTGAGCACAAGTGCTATATATTTGACAATTAATTGAAATCTAACAAAAACTAACGAAACATTTATTATAATTTTTTGCTTTCTATTCGTGGTTGACATCAATTTATTTGCGTATTTCTTACGCCATAGAAATCATGTGCTGTGCTGTCAGTGGGACTCATCAGTAATTGACATGCAAGCGATCAATGATCGCACAATTCCTGGGATCGATGGTCTCACCTATTAATGCATTCAATATCTGATTTATATATAAAAATATATTGCATTTTATATAATTGTTTTGTCAGTAAAGATGAACAAACATTCGTTTCATTCGTTTCATTGGACTCTCTCTTTGCCAACACTTATATAATTTCAGTTCATTTTTATGTTTTATGTAATCGATTAGATTCTATCAAATATTAGTTTTTAGTTTCATTTTCGTGTAATAAAAATGCCCTTTCCCCATTTATGTCCCTGGGCTTATGCTGATTATACTCATGATTTCAGTCATCGAGTGGATGTCCTTGCTAAAAAGTGACCACGCTGTTAACTTTTCAATGATTAACAATTTTTTGCTGTAAAAGCCTTGCGTTTATTTTTCAAAATGTTTAGGTTTTTGACTCTCAGAATGTGTTTTGAAATAAAATTTTCAATTCAAGGTGAAGTACGGCTACAATTTCGTAATTAAACTATGTTGAGAGTG
Source organism: Chamobates pusillus (assembly GCA_034699945.1). Classification (NCBI taxonomy): domain Eukaryota; kingdom Metazoa; phylum Arthropoda; class Arachnida; order Sarcoptiformes; family Chamobatidae; genus Chamobates; species Chamobates pusillus. The sequence continues at coordinate 12,355 of JAQGCQ010000606.1, forward strand.
GCCTAGCTCAATTTTATGGCTGTTAATGTAATCAAATTATGAAAAAATATTAGTGATATAATGATAAAAATACTTTGAGAATAAATTCCGAATGTTTTTATGTTTTTCTATTTAGCAGTTTTTGAACTCAGAATTTTCATATAAATTAGGAAATCGGGAAATTCCGGACACAAACAGTCGACTGGTCTCAGAGTCTGTGACATAAGCGCTAAGAGTTCAATGAAAAGCTTAACCAAATAAGAGTGCAATAAATTCTTAGTTCTATTTTCCCCTATTATTCAGAATAATTGAATAAATCTAAAGGAGTTGTGAGTCTGAGCTCTGGTCATAGAAAGTAATCATTGATTGCGAGATAACACAACACAACGCCATTCAATGCATTCTTACTTTTGATGAGTTGTTCGCTAATGTTAGCCATTCGTTAAACACAAATCAAATATTATATAATATTTCTTTACATTTAGTTTGCGATCAGACTTTTCATGATTCAAATAAGAGAGAGAGAGAGAGAGAGAGAGAGAGAGAGAGAGAGAGAGAGGGGGGG
>JAQGCQ010000607.1:0-12893 GCA_034699945.1 Chamobates pusillus
TTACGTCTCAACTCTTCTGATTTAAGACAATAATGGAACAGTTGTTGTCATCGAAGACATCGGTAATAAAATCACTTCTATTGGAGGGATGGAGAGAGCGATGGACTGAAGTCTTGTGGGGAATAAACATCAAACGAGTCCTCCCGAGAGGAGTGTCCGGCGATGTCTATGATTTGGCCGATTGTATTCTGGAACAGGCACTCATTGGTCCGACGCCTAACCATCTGTTTATGTCTTATCTGAACCATTGTATCAGTAGTCAGACTGTGTCTTATGGTTCGGTGTTGGCCTCAGTGGCCAAATATCAGGACTGGTCTAAACCGCAATGCATTCAATTTTTACTCGAGTTTATCATCAAATATAAGGACCGAATCTCATGTCACGGCAATGAAGAGGAATGCATAGCTCTGTGCAAAGCTGTGATGGCTATTGTCTTATGGCTTCATATGGCTCTCAACCAATCGCTGTCTAAACTCCAAGAACCCAAACAGAACCCGAATTCGGGTCAAAATCAACAGAACTTCCAATCGTTACATACCTCTGATGTGACTCTTTTCGTATCAATAATCGAAAAATGCGCTGAATTTCTGTCATTCATCTCTTCGTCGTCTTTCCTGACAGCACTTCTTTATGTCGGAAAACTCGAAGACAATCAGACATTCAATCAATTCATTCAAATTCAAAACGAAAACGAAAGCAAATTATCGATTGTTTACAATCTTTTCCCAAATCGAGAGGTAAAACGAATAACAATTCTTGAGTTGAATGTCTTAACCGTAATCTTAATCCACAGCCAATCGACGCCATATTGAATTTCAAGCAATGCGTTGAAAGACTTGAATGTAATTCAGCGATAATCGCTTCAAAACAGTTGACCACATCTTCAGATTTCAAGTCATCGAAGCCGACATCTTATGCCTCATTGAATACAATCATAGCATTTGATGCGGTGCTAAACCCGGCCTCAGATATCCAGGTCTGTGTCTCACAGATCCTAATGATAGCCAAATTCAATGACATTCCTCTGTCGGACCTCTACTGTGAGATAATCCGTTCGTGTTTAGTGGGTTTGGTTGATGCCAGCGGTTCCATAGAAGATCCCAAACATAACTCATACCTGAATTCTTGGGCGGCTTTCCTTTTCCTGAAAGTTCCGCAATTGTTCGCAAAACTCAATTCAATTCATTCCCAAAAATCGAATTTCAAGTCGAATGAAACGAATGAATTGGAGTCCGGTTTAGAAAAATTGTTGACTTATTCACCACTTCTGGACTTAACTGACAGCAAATCGAACTGCGATTGTCTTCAATGTCTTCTCAATGAGTTATGTAAAGCAGAGCTCATCACTAATGCAAAGGTCGACAAAATTATGGCTAAACGCAAGAGTGAGACCCAATCGTATAGAAACCTTCCCCGCACTGACCAGCAGTCGTCCACTCAAACGGGTCCTCTACTTATCTTAAGAGCAGAGCCAACGGTGACCAGTATTTTAAAAACATTGGACTCGGATTACAGTAAAAACCAAGAGGCGCTCTTCGGTGTCTTATGTCATATGCAGAAAAGCTTCGAACTGATCCTCTGCGCGGCCGCCGCCACAGGAAAACTCTTTAGTTTTACAACAAAACTAATTGAATTCAATGAGTTCAACAAACAGGCGACGGGAGAGGGCGGCCGAGCCTCACAAACACGAGCTTTGCTTTTCGATATAACATTTTTGATTCTGTGCACAATAGCACAACATTACGGCACAGATATCATAACAATGAATGCCGAGACTAAAGACTCATTCTTCGCGACGTGGTGTCACCAAAATTTAACAGAAGGGGGTCGGTATAAGTGCCCGAATGCACTCCTCGCTCACTGCGATTCACAAAAAGTGGATCTTCTGTTGACTCAATTCACTTCACCTGAAGGAGAGTTCCGCACAAGTCTTGTCAAATGGCATGAGGTATGCATTGAAAGACTAATCCAATTATGAAACACTTTCAAACTTGACACCCTTTCCTCTTAGGTGTGCATAAACTCTCCGCAGGCCATCAAAGAGATTCTGATTGCGTGGGAATACGACGCCATTACAACAGATAGCGTTAAAGTGATCTTGGACAATGTCAAGAGTAAGATGTGTTCCCTTCCAGTGGTGATCAGCGCCTGGTTGTGCTCATACATCAATATTCTTCATCAAAAAGAACGACTAAAACCGATGAATATGTTGCAACAGTTCACAACACCGTTGGCTAATGAGGGTAACCCTAACTCTGATTTGGGTAACAGTCCTGTTAACGAACAGTCCAACACTTACTATAAGGAGAGGTCCACTTTAATGGCGAATATAATTAAGAAAATGCTCAATGATTTGCATCCGAGACAACAGTCCAAAAACAAGTCAACAATTTCTACGTTTTCTAATGGACTCACTGTTAAGACACCGCTTTGGGAACTCATGGAAACAAGTTTTACGGCCGCACACGAAAGGTCGTGGCTCGACCTCAGAACTATTTACAATATGGATACACTTCTATGTATAGGTGGTCCGCAATGGTTTACCGATACTCTTATAAGACAAGTGCTTAAATTCGACAATTCCTCTGATCTAAACCGAGCCATTGATCTGGTCTTTGGTCTCTTTCATATGGATATCGAACAGTGCGCTCTCGCGCTCATCACTAATATTATTCCGAGTTATTTATTGAATGAAAGAAAACAGGAATTCCTTTCTGAGCCGAAAGCGTCGGCAATAATACGACTGACAGTTATGACAATATATGACGCGTTGACTGAAGTCGAGTCCGGACGCAAATCACGACAACCAAAACGTGTCGGTCGAAAACGTCATTACTATCAGGAGGTGACCACCGATTTCGAGCCGATGGACATTGACTTCAAAACGAATTCGGGTTCAATACGACCGCCAAAGACAATGCGCGCCGAGACTGAGTCTGATCTGTTAGACAACACTCCATTTTCGTTTGAACGGCCGACCGGTGATAACGACCAGAAGAGTCGTCTCCAACTGTTGAACGAACCCATCTATAAAGCAATCGTAGATTTGCTCCGACTCTTGACTCTGATAGCGGCCGACTCTACCATAAGCCACAGAACTCTCATTCCTATCTTATTCTTAGAACAATTGATTCTTTGCGTAAAAGACGATTCGCACAGAATATTACAGTTTATGCCAATGAATCTGATCGCGTGTCTCATCAAAACAATGTCCGAATCGATGTCAATGGAGTTTCTTCTGGCAGTCAGTGATGTACAGACTGTGCGGTCGCGTAAAATCACTGCTCGACTCTTATGTCAATTATGGAAAGCAAAGACAATGCAAACAACCCTTTAAATCATTAATCATGAGATAAGACGTCCCATAAGAGGAACAACTATTCAATAATCATTTGAATACTAATATAAAAACAATATTTATTGAGTTATGAAAGTTATTGCAACCAATCATTAATTAATGGTTTCTATCATTTTATACAAAGTATGCGAACATTAAAATCAATTCTTATATCACAACAAAAAGTAATTCTTTCAGTGATTTATTAATAAAAAACATTTGCGAAGAATTCACTGTTTTTGAAATCAATATTATTTGAAAGATATTATAATAGACTATAACTTAAATGAACAGAAAAAAGAAAACAAAAGACAAGTAAAGGAGAAATAAGATATTTTGATATTTAAGGCAATTTTATGTCCAAATGTCATAATTATGTGATTTTAACGAATTGTCAACTATTTTGAATGCATTGATCAGTTGAACGATGAAATTATTTAATTATTAATAGTCATTATCTTTTAATTGTGACTCAACTCTCGATTTTGACGATTGGTGTCGACTTCTGGACTATTGGTTCGACTATACGTTTGTTGGTATTCGTCGTTTTCGAGTCGTTTGTTGAGAAAGTGATCTTAAAATTGATTTTTTCGTAACTTTTCTTACAGACAACAGTACTGCCACTCGTTGTCGTCGTTTGAGTAATTGGTTGAGTTATTTTCGGTCCAATTATTGAGGAACTGTTGACGCGATGAGTGCTTGTCTTAGTAGACGAGTGGACCGCCTTTTGAGCTGAAGAATTGGTCTGTTTTTGCGGTCGTTTCAATTCGCCATTAGATTTGACTACTTTTGTGTATTGAACTCTTGTATTAACATTTGTTGGAACCGTTTTATTCTCTTTTTTGACAGCACTTACACTGTTTGGCAATACCTTTGTTTTTACCGAATTATGAGAATTAGTGGTCATTGAAGTTGTATTGAGTTGTAATCTATCGGCTAAAGAAGAAGACTTATCGGTTCGAAGCCTTTTATTAATATTAGCGATGATTTCAGTGATTTCTTTTTTAGAGGGTTTAGTATCGCCTGAAATGACATTTGGTTTCTATTCGATCGGAAAAAGTCGACAAAAACAGTCAAATAATTGAATAAATCAATTAAAATATGCCTTTGAATTACCGGCTGTTCGTCGAAAAGGGGAGAATTACCGGAACCGCTCGAATAAGCGCTCTCAGGACTGTCCGAAGCGTCAAACGATTGCTTTCTTTTCAATGAGTTTTCGTTTTTGATGTCTAAAAGTTTGGATGTATTTACAAAAGATTTGAATTTTTGGGCCTCTCTTTCGACGTCCGAATGTTTGAAGTCCTGATCTATTGATTGACACCAATTGGCACTTATCTGAAGCCGTTTATAAAATGGGTTTACATTTGTTTTGGAAAAATAAACCATTAGTTACTACCGGAAGGTCGAGGAGAGAAGTGGACAGTTGTATGCAAATACAGGCCGCAAACTTTGGACAGTATTGAAGACAAATGGTTGAGAGCCTCAAGAGATCGCTGGCAATAATATACGAATATTTTTGGATGTCTTTACTTATCACAGTTGAATCAGAAGCCGTGCAAAGAATAACAGTCTGAAAATGAGTCACCGATAGGTCGAACCCAAAAGTCAGAAGCATTTCATTCTCGTTCTCTACCAGTCTATCCGACTCTTTTTGGTATGACTTCAGATAAAACAAACAATAAATCAATAAAAAGACAACAAATGATATGTTTTGTGTGAATACCTCTTCGGAACAGGTCTTCTGAAGGCAATGAAAATACAGTTTTATGATATGTTTCTTGAAAATCGGCTGTTCTTCCCATTTGGCCGACAAAAACAGACAACAAACTGATATTCGCTGACATTATATCAAATAATTGATTAAAAACCAAATAAAGAGATAAAACAAGTGATGAGTCATTCAATGCGTTATTCAATCAATTTTTTGCTAAATTCAAGGCATTTATAAATAATTGTTTGATTTTAAGAATTAAATTAGATATTAATGACTAAATAGTCGTTAAAATAAAACAAAAAACACGATTTGAGTGACAATTGAATGAAATTAGAGCTCAAAATTGATTGAAACGCAGATTAAATGATTAAAAAATGACTCAATAATTGGTACTTACGTTGACATCAAATCTCTTGAAAGATCTCAAAGCAAAGAATCGGTGGAAGTATACCATTGCGGTATTCGTTACTATCGGACGACTGACCAAACAATTAAAATATGATAACAATTAGTTTCAATCAATTGATTTGAGGACACATTTTAAAAACACGTGTTTTAGAGGACAACACAAAATAAAGGCATTGATTTGTACTCACAGTTTGAGCTCTTGAGACATTTCGCGGATCAAATTAGTTCCGTGTTGTCTAAAGAAGAGTTCCTCATGTGATCCGATGCCATCTCTTTTGGATGGACTGTTCTGAAGACGGTTTAAATCGAAAATCCATCGATTATTCGCCGATTGAGTCATTGTTTTCGAGCGATTCGGTTGACTCTCACGTGACTCACAATCAAACTGTCGACGACTCAAATACGCAGTCGTTATGACAACAAAAACGCGCCAAAACTGTTTGAGCGCTAAATTCAATCCTTAATGTTATCCCATTTTATCTGATTTTAATTATTGATCACAAGATTACATTCAAATCTAATTGTTATTAATCTCAGGAATATTTCCAATAGATTTATAGATTATTTAAAATAAATTTAAACCTAATTTCAAAGATAACAAATTTAGATCTAATTTATTGAATTGAAAGTTGATTTTGAAGAATAATGTATTCGATAAAATCAGTATTCTTGGTCACTTCATTGATGCTCAATGGTTACAATTTCCAACAAAATGTAAATCAAATTTAAGAGCTTTAAGTCTTCAATTAATTGGTTTGTTTGACATTCCAGACATCAATTGATTTCCAGTTAACCAAACAATTCTGCAATGAAACCGATCTGACCGTCGATTCTATTGGCAGACCGTATGGAAAGGGTTCACTCTTTCTAATTGCAGGCAATTATGCTCTTAAGATGACAACCAAAAGTATCAGTCGTTCAGTAATTGAATGGATTCACAAATTGGATTATTGGTCACCAGATATCGTACCCCCGATTACTCTCATTAATACTATACCCGAAGATCCCAATTATATTAAACTCATTAATGTATTTCTTATTAATTCTTTGAAAATGTATTAATTGTTTGAAAAACTTTGACATAAAGTGTAACATTCAAAAGGAATGGATTATCAGTTATGAGGGCAACCAATATAACGGATCTAATGATAGGAAAGACTGCATAACCGCTGGACAAACTATCAAAGTCGAAGAAGTGGTGGACACCCAAAATGGTGTAACCTATTTAATGCATTATTACGCACAGAAATACGATATGGTTATCGGTAACTTCACGAAAGGCGTCCCCAATACATACGATTGGCTGCTAAGAGCTAAAAATAACAACAATCAGTCGATTCGAGCCATTCTCCATAATGAAGAAGTACAATTGGAGGGAACCCATCCTTTTGATCAATTGAATGGTATTCTCATTAGTAGTGCATTCATTGAACACAACTACTGGTATCTCATCGCCGGTAGATTTTATTGCATAACAAAACTATGGGTTTGGGACGCCTGCAAACCAAAGCTAATAACCGATTGGATCAACGATTGTGACCCCAATTTGGTGGACCCGAGTCTATCAACAGTAGCTCCAGAAAAAGTGAAAACGATTGCGAACAAAGACATCTCTTTCATTGTGTTAATAGTGGTGGTCATCACTGCAGTCAGTGCTATCATAATTGTGTTGATTGTTCTTCTGATTCGCAAAGAATACAAGAAAAAGAGCACTTATTTCACTCAATCCTCGGGAAGCGGTTCTTTCACTACTTCTTCGGTTCAGAGTTGAACTCTTCTCTCGATTTCAACTCTTTTTATTGTATTTAAAAGTTATTAAACAAATTGTTATGAATTGATTCAAATTAAGTGTAAATAAATCACTAAAATTTTATTTTTTAAAATTCTTGATTTGAGAATTGCTTTTGAATGGCATCACTTGAATCACTCAAATGACCTGAAAATTTAAAACTATTTAATGATATTTAAGTGGAATTAACTCAAAGTCTTTATCGTAATTGATATTCAATTACTGTCACATAAATCACAGATTTTACTCATTTTGAAAACGATTTTTAAATAAATTTTTAATGAATTTAATTACAATCAATGAAATCATTTAAATTAAATGTGAATTTGAGCGCCAATTAATGTTTTGCTTTAAAAAATACTTAATTTTTATTAGTCTTTTGAGCATTAATTGTAAATCAGTTTTGTTTTTTCAAATATTTTATAATTACTTTATTATTCAGTGCTTCCAATAGAGTAGAGTTGAGACCAAATAATTATAAGATAAGGAACACCTGAAATAAGATTGAGATCGGATTTGGGAACTACTTATCCGAATCTAATTTCTAGTTTGAATATAGCTTTAAGATATTTTAGGCAATACCTCAGCCTTTTGTATATCATATTCAAAGGCTATTCCTCTCAAATGTATATTTTATTTTCAATTAGTATTCATTGAAAAGTTTTTAATTTTTCAAATTTCAACTGTTTTTGGGGCTCAAACTTAGAGATAATCTGGAAATTAGGTTTTATAGCCTCTAAACAATATTTTAGTCACATTTTTGAATGTTTTTAATTGAATTTTTGGTTTGAAATCACAAATAACTAATTATTTTCAATATTATGTTTAGTAAAAAAATGTGTTGAATTCATTGCAAATGATTTTTATTTCAATTAATCTCTAAATTATCAAATAATTGAAGAATTTATACAAATATGATGTTAAAGAAGACAAAACAAGTTTACATTTTAAAAGTTATAAAAGTTATATTGATAACTTTTTTTTAAGTTTCTTATAGATTTAAGACAAGATTAGATACATTTTAGGAAATGTTTACAAAAATCGATTGAATTTGTTATCAAATGTAAGCAACAAATTAATGATTAATGATTGAAAGGAATAAATTTGAACTTGTTGAAATATATTTGTAGTGACAATTGTATAGATAATTATATGCTCTGGTTCATTTAGGATTCTAATAAATTTCAGGGGAGCAGACTCTGAGTGACAGTATGTCCTCTCTTATGAATATAGTTCTGACGATAAAACTCTTATCAAATCTTAATTCAAATCAAATTCGAGGCAATTATTAGGAAAAAAATTCTAATAATTTGTTCTAATATTTTACATAATATGTCCTAATTTAATCTTTGAAGTAGCATGATCATAATATTGCTGTTGTTAACATGAATTGCATTAAAATATAGAGGACTGCATATTCTGAGAGACTGGTCATGAGCTCAAATCATTACTAGACTTTGAGAATATGGTGGTCCTTATGGTAAGTGCTATGCTTTAACGATAAATATTTAACAATGAATTGAAATCAATATTTATAGAAATTTATTGAGAATTAATTGAATTTTGTTTTTTGAGGCCAATTAATGCATTTGTTGTTAACGTTTGTATAGTTTACCCAAAAAATGTTGAAATGATTTGATTGCGTGAATGCATGCATTCGTTGCCAACACTTTTGGAAATGCATTTTTGAATATCAATGAATGCGGAGAATGAATACGAATATCAAAAACTTATAATTTGTTTTTTGGATATCATTTAAGTGTTCAGTAATTCGTGATCTCAAATAAATCACTGATATTTAGCAATGATTTCGAGTTCACTCAATTAATTATGCATTCAATGATTTGAATTCGTAGAACTTATTTGGATTAGTGATGACCAAGGGCAAAGCTTAATAAGGACCTTGGCCATCTCTACTTTGAATTAATTAGCCTGGTATTAAATGAACAGAAAAAAGTTTAAGATTAAAGATAGAGATATGAAAAGAGATCTGCACTTAGTTTTGCACAGAATTATGTTTTAAAACTTTTCTTTAAACTAATTAAACGTAAATCTTATCGAAAATCTCCTGAAGTAGTATTCAATTTGAGTATTATATTCCTTCAATAATTAACTCAATTATAAATATTTTTGAAAAAATTATTAGGTTTTACAACAATTTGAGAATAAATTTTCATATTAGGTATGATTTATTAAAAGTATAATTAAACCAAATTATTGATTAAATTTTGTGAATTTTTTCCTTCAAATTTCAAATAATTGTAATACAAAACTAAATAAATGATAGTTTTCTACTGTTTTGTCGGCAAAAATGTTAAATATTTGTTAAATATTCAATGAAAACCTTCGATCAGAAAACGCTTTAGTGTTTGTCTGACATATCCTTCATTTCATTTCTGAAAAATGAAATTTTTAGTTCATTTTGTGTTTTAACTGAAGTGAAGACTGTTTTGTTAGGAAGTTCTCTGTATTTAATTGAAAAGAAAGTTATAATTTTTCATTTCATATAACTTAAGGATAGATAACTCGAATAGAATTATATCAAAACTCAATGATTATTAGATATATTCAGCGAATACTTCGCGAATGCCTTTCCTTTGCCTTTCGGGGCCTTTAATTGGGAGTTAACTCTGAAAAAAACCTCATTTGACTTATCATTAAAATACATATTTGTTTGAATATAAGATAAATTTTTACAATCAATTGATTGTCGAGAGAAAAAAAATGAGTGGTTTTTCATTCAATTCATTGAATAAATTTAATATTAATTGCAATATATTTTAATATAAAAAACACTAAATCCTTGGCCTCTATTCTCCTCATTCTATAACTGTTTGATATTCAATGAAAAAAAATAACTTTTATATACATAATAGCAAAATGTAATTAATCTCAACAATAATTTATTATCAATTTTTATCCTCTTTTGAGGCACTGATAGTACACTTGAAATGAAATTTTTTGTTTTTCACTCAAATTTTCGCTTAACTTTAATGTAACAAAAAAATTATCGCTTAAATGCAAATATCAGTGAATGAGTAACAAAAATAATGATTTGATATTTTAATCACTGCTTTATTAGAATAGAGGGTAAAAGTGTCGCCCCTCCTATTTGTCTGAAATTGAGTGCAAATTATATACTTTGTTAATAAAATGATATATTTTTTATGCAATTCTTTTTTATGTCATTAGACTATTAGAGATGTTTTAGAGCTGTTTTCGAGTGCGAGTATTCAGTCCTCAAAAAAATATTATTCATTAACTGATATATTCATAATTAGGTCACACATTATATATTAATTTATTTTTATTTACTGATAATTGTATGTATGTTTTGAGTAAAAATTATTCTGTGCTTTAGATATCGGTTTATATATCTTTTTCTTTGAAAATAAAAGTTTGACTCAATTTTCATAATAATTGGATCCAAAAATAAATTTTTGAAATAATCTGCAGATCACTAGATATTGATTCAAATTAAATGAAAAATAATATTAAATTTTGTTTCTCATAACCGATAAGATTTTGAGGCTTTCCTTTACATTTGAGACTCGGGCCCAACATTTGCATAATTTGAATATATTTCATGACTTGAATGGCATTCAATGGCATTCATGGGAACATTAGCTCTGATTTGGAGGAAAAATAATATATAAATTTAGATTAGAGTTCGGTTTAGTCTAAAATTAAACTAATTTATTATAAAAAATATCGTAATATTCGAGACATTGATTATCAGTTGAGGACTCGTTTATCATAAAATACAGAACAGAATACAGTATTTTTATATTCTATTAATTTTGAATATCGTGCAGACGGACAGACATCACATGCATAGCCATTAGCGCACAGATAAGTTGTAGGCAAATCTGTTGGCCCCCACACACCATACCTCCTGTTTCGTTTGGGGTCCGCTTCGGTCCCCGCACTTAATCTCCAGTAAATATGCAATTTATTTAATGGCCGCTCATTTTTTACATTAAATTTATTTTTTTCACATTTTATTTGCTTTTAATTTTCTTTTGGGTCATATCTATACCAAAACATAACACAAAAATAGAGATAAAGTATTTCCAAAACTTTATTTTTTGCCACAAAATATGTTATTTTTCATAAAAACAAAAATCATATAAAAGTATCAACACTTGAACTTTGAATAAGTCGTTCACTTATTTTTTGTGAATATTTTTCTGAATATATATTTGTATTCAAAATATTATGCGATTTATATATAAATAATTGAAATGTATTTTATGAGAACATCCGAACAATTTTTCTTTCAACGAATTAATTAATTATAACTAAAATACTGTATTTTTTTGCGTTTAATTTATTGTTTGATTTCAAAAATAGTCTTCTGTTTGTTATATAACCCTATGATTTGTGAGCTGAAGAGGACAGCCATGAAAAATATTTTTAGGAGTGAGAGCTTATTTCGGTGTTTTTAAGCTATAAAATCTCTTTTTGTAGTCACGGTATGGGTCGGTATCATATGGTAAGGTATGGCGTGTGGGCACAGATAGCCATTTGTATAGCAAAATATGTTAACACTTATTGACCCAATAATTACAATAATTGTGAAGAAGTCATACCGTTATACCTGAAAAAGCTATCGTTCACTGTTTTAGGGCACAAGTCTTGTAAAGCAATTAACGATTGAATATATTTAAAGCATTGAAAACATTCTCCAATTTATAGCTATCGGTTCCAAAAAATACTTCTTTGAGTTAATGGCTATTATTTAGTGTTTAAGTCAAAAAACTTATAAATATATCGATAGTAAAGAAAGAAATATATGAAAAGCTGAGCGCATACACATACAACTGGCCTCTCGCCTATTATGAAGGCATTCCCGGCGCTCACAAACACTTGTGTATAACGTGTTATTATTTTAGACTATTTTCCACTTAATTTACATTCAAATGAGTTGCTTTGCATCTGCTTAGCCTCTCTCTATGGCTATCCCTCTATTATAGTTACCTTTATTTTTTGCATGGTTTTGGCCAACCATTCGATATGCTCTTCCCTTTTTCTAAGACCTATAACTTTAGGTCAGAAAAGATATTTTTAAAGTGCATTCATTACTGATATAATTCAGTAATTGCCTGAAAGACAAATAGATATCGTGAAGAGAATCCACTAAAATATTACCCGATTTTGTGATTATTTTTGGTATTAATAAACATTTTATTCAATTAATGTGTGCTTTGAATAAAATCTTTGGAGATCTGAGAGAAAAGCATTTTTCCATTAAAATGTCATTTAAATGGAAAACTACTAAATATTAAATGAATTTTTTTGAAAGTTAAAAATCATTATCAATAGTCACCAGAATATGTCTCAAATAACCTTCAAATGAGATAGCAAATTTTAAAATGATTGTCATTCACCGAAGTTTACCTTTTCATTAGAATAGCACTTCCAGAGGTCGCGACCAGTTTCGTAAAAACAAGACTTACCTCAGACTACAACTCAACTCAAGTTATAGTAGAGTCGAGTTTAGAAAAATGTTTCAAACATTTTTAGAGGAAATTAACAATTTTTTTCTTTGAATATCTAAATGAAAACTTTTTTATGATTAGATCCCAACCCATGGTTTTGTGTTTGAATTAAAATCCAATCTATTTTTTCAATCTATTTATGCA
>JAQGCQ010000608.1:0-12867 GCA_034699945.1 Chamobates pusillus
AGAAATCAGAGGAATTGGTGACAAATCTATAGATTTCATGGTATTATTTAATTAGGAACTATCACAATTCACGAATGGTTAGCTAATGATGAAAAAGTCGTTTGTCTTTTGGCGTTTCAAACGTTATAATTATTTTTTACACTCATTCAGAGCTAATGATTGCTTTTTGTTTGCTATGAATAACACTTTTAAGAAAATATTCTGACATTCAGTTTATTGATAGCCAAAGAGTCAAAGAGTTAATGGTTTAGGAAAGGGTTAAAGAATTGTTTGTTCTTTACTTAAGAGGAAGAAAAATCCTAATTCTTTGTCTGTTGTGTCACAAACTCGGAGCTAATCGTCCGATAGTTTCAACAAAAATCATATAAAGAGTAATATATTAGACCTCAGATGAGTGGTTGCAAAGATTGCCCATTTCCTAATAGAGCAAGAGCCAATTTGAGTCTGAGCTATTGCCACACTCAATAAGATTACAGACCTCTTGAATGAATGGTCGGCACATAATCCCAGTGATAATAGCGTTAACACCAGTGCCTAAGTAATAGCGGGCCAACAGGTTGTTGTGTTTTTTTGCTTATATCACACATATATTTAGACGAAAAAAGCGATTGTGGTTTGCGTTCAATGTTTAGTCCACTAATAATTTGAGTCATGATTTGTTGCACGCAATACAAGACATCAAAAAATAGATGTGATATCACTGTATCCCTCATATAATACACTAATATAATTGTGAACTACTATGAGATGTGTGGCTGTTTATGTCCAAATCCATTTATTTAGTGCGGGAGAGGAAGTGCTCCTGTCTTTTATTTGTGAATTATTGTCAAATCGGTGTCTCTTTTATTTGTTTCAATTTTTTTGCCCGAAATTTATTTATGAATTTTTCTTTTATTTTTAATTTCCTTTCAGTTCTCTCTCTATTCAGTTCTGTTGTCTCTATTTTGAGCCCTATTTGAATGCAAGCCTACCGTTTAATGCCCTTTCCTTTTGGTGTTTGAGTTTGACTTTTAGTTAAGTTATTGCTGTAATGTTTTGTGAGCACTCATTAGTGAATAACTGACTGCAGGCTATTTGAGAGGATCTCCAAACTTATTGATAGAAAAAGGCATTGGAAAGCAATGCAGTGCTTATGTAATGCCTTTTGATAACTATTTTCTTGACTCTGAGTTAGATTTTTCAGTTTATATAATATCTCAGCGAATATTATACACACTGTAATAGTTGTAAGGCTCAGTCATAACGATGAGCTGTGCGATCATTGAGAAGGAGAGAGAGAGAGAGAGAGAGAGAGAGAGAGAGAGAGAACCAGAGGAAGAGCTAAGAGTCGTTGCTTTTGAACTCAAACTCTTGAAAATTACCAAAACATAAAATATTGGATAATTTTCTACATTAAGTCAGTCATAGAGTGAGTGAACGGAATGACTCAGTGTTTGTGGGGATCGATATTCTTTCAAAATTATCTCCGAGTAAATAAAATTCTTCTCCAAATGTAAAGCCAGTGCCAAAACAGTGCACAACCATCTATTTTGGGGTTTGGTTAACGACCAAAAGCCCGACAATCAAAAGAGAAGACCAAAAGATTTCTTCTTTTAAGTAATAATTTTCAAATGAAAACTTTGCGCTCATCGCTCTCTGTGGCCAATACTCATCCCTATCCCCTCCGTCTGTCTCTAAATTTTGTGGTGTGATATGACTGCAATTTTTTTTACCCAATTATTGATGACTTGAACACAATTTATTTTTTTCACTAACATTTGCTTTATATAAATAGAAGGCATTTCTAACACAAAAATATATATTCGTCTCTCTATTAGAAGAGACTTCTCTTCTGAACCCAATTTTTCTCTCCTTTTTGGCTCTTCTGTTGGAAACTGTAAATTGAATTTTAGACTCAATTCTGCTTTGCTTTAGGGACAGGCTTCAAATTTGTCTCAGCACAGCCTCTCTTTCTATTCTGTGTTGAGGTTCTCTCTCTATTTTTTTTAAAAAAAAAGTGGTTCCCAATTGAAGTCATCGCTAATATTAGAGGAAATCTAATATTTTCGCCTCGAATTTAGCTGAGGAACAACCGAACCAAATATAGCGTAGCCTCTGTTTCACCACAAATATGCCTGATATATGCCATCAATTCTTGCAGGAGCTAACTCTCAGCTCATTCAGTTCTCGCCCGAATTGTGTGAGCCATGACTTGAGGCCAGAGTCATATTAAAAGCACTGAATGTTATGTTATTTAATGCGAGAATTTTTCTTCTGTCGGCCATTACTATGAATTACGAAAAATTATTTATTTTACGTTTTGATCGGAACACCACTTCCTTGCAGTCAGTGTTTTAGCAATTTTGAAGAACAGTTAGTACAGCACGTAATGTCAACTCTCCAGAGATGGTTGTGTCGAATATTTGTATGGCATTCACTGTATGTGCCATCAGTTCGTCGCTCTCTTTCTACGACTTTGGTCTCAATTGACGTACAATTTGTTAGTTTAAGTTTAAAATCAGTGGATGTCTCCCATCAAATCCCAGTCCTCTCTCTCTCTCTCTCTCTCTCTCTCTCTCTCTCTCTCTCTCTCGCATCGATTGCCATCAAAAATGTCGAACCGAAGCACTGGTCTATCTGTCCATCTCTTGTAGTATTAGTTTTTAGCAAATATTTTATTTGAAGTCCAGAGAGTTGTATATTCTGTGCCCGGTTTTAAAGGACACACCGATGACTAACAATTAAATCCCATGCGATTGATATTATGGACTAAAATAATGCGAATCACATCCGATGCCATTACTATCGGCTTTTTGTTGGCAATCCATTAAAGTCTTGATTTTTATCACTAAAAATAAAACTACATTTTCTTCTCTTATTTTATATATTTTTTGTGAGATTTGAGTTTTTGATCGAAAAGTAGTATTGAATTCTTCTCCAAGAGTTATGTAGGAGTAAAAGGTTTTCCTCTTTTGGAAGAAAAAAATTGATGAAAAAAAAAATATTTTGCTGTAAAATAAATCTTTGAAACTGAAATTAAAGCGTCTGTTCTTGCAATCAAAAAATTGTATTTCACTTTAAAGTTTCGGAATTTATATAATATTTTTTATTTTCGATTATATTTTCAGTGTTTGAATCAATCGACTGATTATTCAATGCCTTCACTGAAAGGCGTTTCGTTTGATATTTAACACAGAATTCGTGTCGATTTTCTCTTAAGATAATTAAATGTCAGCGCTATCAGCAGGAGCTATGCTCACATGTGCTGTGCTATTGCTCTCTCTCCTGGCTGTCTGTCAGTTTCAATTAAAAATTGTGAATATTCTGTTCTCTTCTCTTTTTTTGTGAGTTGAGTTCACAATTATGTTTAGAGTCGACTCTTTCCTCCAACTCTTGTTAAAAGTGTTATAAAATAATTCTGTTCCCCATTTCGATAGATTGTGTTGTAAAAGAAGTATCCGTTTATATATTGACTAAACGTATTGCTCTCCTCTCTTACTCCTCTCCTCTTTTCTGATACACTCAATAAGAGTTAGTGTTTTATTACTGCCTTTTGTTGTAATATAACTGATATCTGGAGTCTTAGTTTTATTGCCGCCAAAAGATTGATAATAAACTGAAATATTATTTTATAATCATTTCAGCGATAGATTGTCACAAAATGCCACTGAATTTAGTTTTATTGTTATTTTCTCAGCAAAAAGAGATTTATTGCCGTTTTTGGCTGCTCTGCCCTCTCTTTGGCAAACAGTATTTGCTTATCAGTTGTGCTGAGCTCTGATCTGATCTGATCCGGTCTTGTGTCTCATATCTGCGGCTCTTCTCCTCTGTTTGAAGCGCAATATCCTGTATTTTTGGTGTCATTTCGACCCTAAATCCCGGCCCTTCTCTCTCTCTGTTTGGTTTACTTTTGGCATTGAATTCGAGGTCCGTTTATGTCATTATAAATGGCATCTCGTCTTCAGTGTTGTTACTAACGATCGACTTTGTCTTCTCGACTGGCGTTAAACCCGTGCCATAACTCTGAGCCAAAACTATACTCGAATTGTCGTCAATCTCTGCACTCTTTTGTCTCATTGAGCCCTTCCTACTGTTTGTATCCACATTTATGGTTAGGTCTATGGAATCGATGCTTTCATTTAGGGTTTTCTCTCGAATTTTAATCTGTGCAGCGCTTCCCTTATTTGAGTAAACATAGACGACGGACGACATCCTTAGTGCTGTCGTCTCCCAAAAGCATATGATATTATTATAACTTTTATTATACAAAAGAGTGGATCCATTTTCACGAACAATGGCTTTAATATTCGTAGTCTATTCTGAGTGATGGCTAACCTCCAGCTGTGCGTTCGCTGGTAATTATGAGACGGCATTTAATATGACTTATTATTACTGGAATTCAATGCTATGTTGTGTTACAGTTGTGTGTCAGAGGAGAGACACACATAATAGGGATGCGATCAATAATGATAAGAAGGCTCTGGATATGTGAGCCATGCATTTCTTATTGGCAAAAATGGAGACGACAGGCATAGGTCGCACATGCGTCACATCCGTAGAAGATAGTATATTATGCGTATGTCTGTGCCAGTGGTGGCCGAGTGGTAGCTCATCCCGAATGCCAATTGAGGTCTGGTTGGTCTCATCCCCACCTTTTCTATGTTTAGCAGCGAGTAATTGAGCAGTCGATGAGTGCTCTTCAATGAAGTGCAACTTCTCTGCACAGACTTATTATTGATATACAGCAATGCCATTACTGCCAGCACTGGAATAGTAGAGCACAGCCTACATCTCCCAAACAAAACTGTATTACGAAAAGATTTGTACACAAACTGTAGTTTTTGGGCAAAAACACTATTATAGTGGAACTACTTCTGGTTTAGTAGTGTTTTTAATATAACCAGAGTTTTGTAACGACTGATTGATATTAGAATTGGATATCCATTCACTCCACCCAACACTAGAGACGTTGAGAGTGAACTGTTCATTCTGTGTATTGTATTTGATAGCTATTTGAACATCACTCAGAATAACCGCACCAAACAATTAGCCCAACAAATGACTGAAATCATTAGTTTTATTACCACTCAATTCAGTCTTTAAAATATATTTCATAACAATTTTAAATGAAAAATGTCTTCTAATTAACCAGTTTTTTGTGTGTGTCGTTCCCTTAACTATGTCTCCAAGTTTTGAAGTCACTTATTGTTCGGTTCTTCTGTTTTAATAAAATAGTAAACATTATATACAAATGTTGTTCCCATTTGCAAATAAGCCCCTGGCACTATCATATTGTTTGCCATTTTCACTCTTCACTAAATGTTTGCCGCAATTTATTTTAATAATGCTTTTGAACTGAGACTGAAGAAGGGCTGCACAGCATAAGAAGTGCACAGCATATTTCTATTTATATAATGTTTGGTATCATTTGTACGCTTAAAACATTTGAAAAATGAGATCTTCAGATGTGGTGTTTCCTCAATAGTCGGACGCATCGCTGGCTTTTCCTCTGATAATTCATAATTGCTTTGATTTCAAAAGTCATACCTGTTTTTATCAAACACTCCAATGGTTTGAACTTTTCTTTCACTCAAAATACTATAAGAAATACTTTTCCATAAAAAAGCAAATCTAAACTTCACTGAAAAAAATCTTGTGATTAGAGTTTTATTTAGAGTTTTATTTCAACTATTTTTGGCGTTTTGTCTCTCAATTCTGTTTCTCTGGTCAGAGATAACACTAATGTCATGCCATCGCAAATGCTGTGCAATAGATATATGTTATGAAAAGCCATTTGAAGAGTCAAACCTTTCCTAATATCGAGTTGACTGCTGAGTCTCTCTTCAGCAATGGTTAAGAGGCGCTGACGGCGTTCCAAAGCGGTTGAGTCAGTGATATATTTTAATGTTAAGTAAGTGTGAGATAAGGTTATTGGCATTCGAACAGAACATAGTATTCCTGTGCAAAAGGTTAACGTTTGATTATTTTTGGGTGCGGGCCCTATCGCCACAACCACTGCTCAGCACATCCCCATCCGATGGTTGTGTATATCGTGATTTGGTGTCACAGATCACTGTTGGATGCCATCAAACTTTTGATTTTCTACTACAAGAATATCCTCTCCGTATTATCTGAGTATATGCTGTGCTGTTCAGCACTAACCAACTAATGCCTCTCCTGTCTCACAGATCAATACAGCGGGAGATTTAAGATTTAAAACCTAAAATTCAGCCAAAAAATAAGAGATAACCTCTTTTTAGGCTTTTTGATGGCTTTACAAAAAAAAAACAAAACCAAAAATATTGTCTCACAATTCAACACAAACTGTCAGTTCTTTGAACAATACCTGAGCTCTCGGTTTGGGTTTCGATTTACTTTAATTTATGCGAAAAAAAAAGAAATCTTTTCTCTCGTATTAATTCTGTTCACTCGAACTGCAGATAAAAATTATTAAATTTTTGTTGTGTTTTGCGGTTGGAGTGCTTTTGAGTCAAAAACTCAATTTTGATTATTAGTATATTTCGTGGTTTGGTTTGCATTCAATTTAAACATTAGACCCGAAACACAATATGGGTATAAATACAGCTGTCATTAATCCCAATCCCAATGTGTTATAATATGTATCACTTCTTTCGGTCGATGTTTTGGTTTCTGTTCTCTAGTTTTTTGATTGCATTCAAAGGACTGGCAGTTTGTGTCACAGCTTTTACTCTTACTGTTCAGTTGTTGATCAACTCCTCTCAACAGTAGTTGAGAACTGTAACAGTCCTTTGGCTGTCGTCAGGCAGTGATTAAATGTTTGTCCTTATATTAAATAGACGGCTGTCCGTTATGAATGGCCATGTACATATAGTTGTACATATAGTTGCACAGCATATAACTTTCGATATGTTTTACGTTTCACTGGATTGTAATTCAGAGCCAACAGAGCTATAAGATATCGCAAGTTGTGATCGCGAGCACAGCCTCTAAAAGCTATGATGACTGGGATGTGTTAAAAGTTGAGCCCACTCTGTTTGATACATAAGGGCAGGACAGGGCTTAAGAGCTGATCTCAAACAAAGGCACAGAACCAAAGTGTAAATGTATATACATTTGGGTCGAAAAACTAAGAGACAATAAAAGTCGTGAGTGAGCCTCCAGTGGCAGATCCGAGAGCGCACAGTCCCCTAATTCCATATTATTGTATTTGTTGTGTTTCTATCGCTGTTTTTTCTGATTGTCTGTTCTCTTAGTGAAGTAGTTCACGACCCGAACCCAATCCCAGTCCTAATCTTCCAGAACTGTTCAGAAAAGCATAAAATGTTTGCAAAGCAAGAGTGAGGTCTGAGTGCAAATGTAGTTGTGATAGGAATGAGTGACAAAATAGTTTTGTTGCGTAAGTATTGCATTAGTGGTAAGCAAAAGGTTTTTCGGCGAATCTTTTTTCGGTCGGTGTTCCCTATTTTCGGATTGTGTTTAATGTCGGTTCGGCTCGTGTCAGGACTCCTTCCGCCACACATCACAAACATTATAACATTCGCACACATATTCCTCTGGCCTCTCAATCCATATGGAGTGGCATACATTCAGAGCACAGAATGAAAATGTGCTGAGATTTACGAATTACTTTCCAATATTGGCATCAATACTGATGTTAACGCTCGGTATTGTCGGCACAACTAATATGCCTCTCATTCCTATCACGCCTTTTATGCTGACATTACATTCACACACTGTTGAACATTATATGTGAGGAGAGACACACTTTTTTTTGCTTCAGTCCAATACTTCCGAAGAGAAATCACTATTTTTTCTTCATTTGATTTTTTTCTCGTTTGTCTGCCTTTAGAATCGCTTTTCTGTTTTGTTTGCAATTTTTAATTTAAACTCACTTTTGAGGAAGAGTTCTCTGCTTAGTCTTTAGCTCATACTCTTTGCACTCAGCATTGAGTGAAACCTTTTTCATAATACCATTGTGTTGTGTCGACAGAACTGATACCCAGTGTTGTGTTAATCGTATTTAATACCGATTTAATAGGAAATCTATCTTTTCGTTTGAAAAAACGTGCGTTAAATCAAATAAACCGAAACGAATACTACACGACATTTATTTTCTATTATTAAATGAGCTCTCTCATTCTCTCTCATTCTCTCTCTCTCCCTCCCTCCCTCTCTCTCGCACCCATCCCTCTCTGTTCCACTTTAAAAGAAATGACAAATTTTGTTCTTTTGTTAATAATTTTGAGTCACATTTAATCTGAATTCCGGACTGATTTCCGACACTTTTAGTTTCAGTCACTTTTCATTAGAGTCTGTCGATAGTACCGGTGCTGAAGAGCTTAACAAATATTATTTATATGTATTTTTTAAACCAAGAATTCTGTCCATTAGAGCTGTCGTCCATAAATGGTCATATATGTGGACAGTCTTAAGGAGAGTAGTGGTCGCACAAAAAAAATGAAGTTAAGTCTAAATAGAGTTCTAAAGTGAGTGCAAATACCATATCAAACACTCAGACATCAAATGAAGTGTTATTAGAGGAGAAAGAAATAGAGATTTTCGATGGTCTGCCGGAGTTGTGTCCACCACTGGACTCCCCACCAAGTCTTGAGCTCTGCCACACACTATCTCATGAATTTTTCATTCAAAGTAAGGGCTTTTCAGACATTAGAGCGCAAAAAAAACTAGTAGTCAATAGTGAAGTAACTCCTAAAGAATGGACACTACTTTTTTTGTGGTACTACTGCTTCACTAAATATATTCCGTCTCATGAATTCTGACCATCAGTTTCCTTCATTCAGTTTTTTGTTGGCAGTCGACGTCCACCGGACCGGACGTCACGGCACACCATAGCCTTTATTTGACTCAATATTCAAATAGACTTTAAGCGGATTTGATCTTAATTTTGATCCTTAAAAAAGAGATCACAAAATATATACAAAAATAACACACAATTTATGTGTGAATTAATTAATCGAAAATTATTCAAACATTTGAAATAAATCACTGAAATTATCAGAAAAAAAGTTATTTATTTTGATTTTCTGGTCATTAGTTTTATTTTCTGTTTATATTTTGAAAAAAAATATTGCATTTCATTAGTTCTCGCGATTCGATACACAAAATATACAAAAAATTTTAAATTAGTTTTTAAATATCTGCTCAAAACATATATTTTTGGAGACGACTCTCCAACTGATGAAGTGCTCCCTTTATCATAATTAGTTTGGTAGGACTTCTTATTATTTTTTTTTGCTCAGCACATACTTATTTTCTCCGCTGATAACTGTGTCGGCGCTTATATTTAAAAAAGAAGTCAATTTTCGGCACTTTTTTTCTTGAATTTAATAATTCAAATAAACTTTATTTTTGCGGAAAAATTAGAATTTTTGAAAAAATGTTATTTTGAAAAATGTCTCTAATTATTAAAAGAGTGCGAATTCATATTGATGTTAATCGAGATAGTTAAATTTGTTTTCGGCTTTCATACTCAATCATTATCCATATTATTTGATGGCTACCAAGGTGGTATTCGACAAATTCCAATCAAATATTTTATCTCCACGATCAAACTTCATAATTAATTGATATTTAAGACCACCTAGCTATTTTTAAAATAGTTTAAATTGAAATAATCAAGCTGAAATGTTTAAAAATTGACATTTTACTTTATAATCTTGGTCATTCCAGTGAAATATTGAGGGTAACCAAGATGTTTAAATATATATTTGACCTGTGATTAATAGGATGTTCTCAATTGAATTAATTTTAATAGAGCAATTTAATAAATTAATTTTCAATTTAATCAAATTGATTTCTGCTGGCTATTCCGCACATTTTAATAATATTTGAAAATTATTTCCTTTTTTATTAAAATTTAGATTTTTATTTGAATTAAAATCAAAATTATTGGACTATAATTGAGATTTAAACATATCGTGGACTGACTTCTGATTAGCTTTTAATCCAATTTAAATAATTAATGAATAAATATATAATTAAATGTATTACTGATTATAAAACAGTTTTTAAAAAAGTTTGGTTTTATTTTTTGAACCGATTTTTATGTTTATTTTGTGCCGAAATGTCTTCTAATCTTCTGATTGATCCGCTTATTATCGCAATGTATTTATTGAAAGATATTTTTGAACCCGATTTGCCATTCAGTCGATTGACTTAATTTGCTTTGACTTTAAAATTACATTCAAATTGATATTCAGATTAATTGAAAGATTGATCGCATTTTTTCCAAATCAACAAAAAAAAAGTTATTCTAAATATTAATATTCAAATAAAAAAATAAATTTTTGTTTGAATATCACTAATATCTGGCCTCTATCGTTAGCATGATGATTTATTCCAGCAATATTTGCTTGAACGAATTGAATTTAATAAGCAATTTATTGTTTTCAAATCATTTAATTTTGAATTCAGTGTTGAATTCATATCAACAGTAAAACCAAATGTAAGGCATTCGACACTAGACTTGACTTTTGGTATAACTTAATAATAGAGTTATTTTAATACAAATTTTTCTCTTATTTTTTTTTGCTCAACAAAACTGTACTCTCTTTGGAGTCGAGTCTACAGACTCTTAAAACTGATAAATAATTCATTTCTGAATTAGTAATATCTGATAAATATTATATTTATGCGCATTACTTAAGTCAACACTAAATATAAGGCACAGCACACACACAAAACAGAGTACTTTTGCTCTCAAAATAATACACTTTTTTTGTTGCACTGCACTCACTCTCAATGAGTTGTGAAAAAGAAGTGGTTTATGAATGAAAATTTGTGGCTAAAAATACGTCTGCACTGAATGTCAAAACAGTGATTATAACTCAATTGAATCCACTGTTTGTTGTGGTTTAAGATTTGTGTCATTTTTCTTGTGCCGCGCTTTTTGTCGCACACACTATGCTTTTGGTGGTATGTCTGACCTCTCTCACTGTCGGTGTGCTGTGCTCTTATCGATTGAATTTCAAATTCTGTTTAGTTATTCTGTGCTCGAATTCTAATGTCTGTGTTTTTGTTTTGCAAACAATAGCGTAGAAATAAATTTGAATAAATATATCGATATATTGTTTGTCCAATGAATTGAATTTTGAGATAAATTCCTTTGAATTTCAATTGAATTTTTGTATTTAAATTATTTCCTTGTTATTCAATTGCAGGTATCTTTACATAAGATATGGCAAATCGGACTGAAAACGGACTGTTGTCTCTCTCCAGAGATTCATAATAGTAGTAATATATCTCTGGTCAGTATTGGGTGGACTTCTCCTCTAATGTAAGTCACTTATAGTTTAGTCACTTATACGTCCAGTAGTTGTAAACAGAGTTAGTGTTGACTTTAATGCCGGTTATATTGGATGTGAAATGCAGTAAAACTACAATCATTTGGAGGACTTTCCTCTACTCTATAGCAACAATAGCTGCAAACCTAATTACGAAGAGATTGTCCATTACAGACATTGGCCGCACACCAGAGCACAGCTCTCAAATTCAATATTGCCATTGAGTGTAACTCAAGTCCAGACACTGTCCTTAAAGCGGAGCTCAATATTAGATTTTTGAGTAAAGCATTTGATATCACGTATTCCTCTGACCATAGAATGCAATAAAAGCCAACAATTTCTTCGCTATCTTACAATTGCAGCACTCATTCAGTCATTCTGTTCTCATTTAGTATTGTTTGATAGCCCGGGCACAGAATGAGGCACTACTCCTATCCAATAGTCTTAACTCATTGGCAGAGAGGGCCACCGGTGACCAAAATGCTCAACCATTAGATTATTAATCATTAGTGGATGTCTTACGGGAACGCACTCTGAATATCGATAATCAGTTGGAAATTATTTGATCCCAAATATTGAATGACTTATTTATGCGAAACATATATTTTCTTTCATTAAACGTTAAATTAATTGAAAAAACATGAAAAGTAATAAAACATAATTTCTTTTCTATCAGATTATAAACACATTTTTTAGGAAATCATTTTTTATTTCCTCAGAAAGTGTTTGAAATTCCTGTGAAAAAATGCGAAAACAGAGTCAACCATTCATTCAAAATTTCAATATATTATTATAATTGTGTTAAACATAAACATAATTTACATAATTTTATATAAAAATTATAATTTTTGGCGCAAAACTATAAGACTATATCTAATGGTTTTTAATGAATAGTATTTTAGTATCGAATTCCTTATTAATGAATATATTATTAAATATTAGTTAATTCATAAATCAAAATACTAGTGCTAAGAGTATTTTGTTTCTCAGAGAACAGACTATCAGATAATTATTATATTAATACATAATTAATTCAAAACAATATTTCATAACAAAAATAACACAACAATTGCCTGAAAGCAAAGGACTGGAATTTTTTATCAACCAATTTATCAATAATTTTCATCTCTGAGAAGCATTTTATCTCAATTTTTAAGTCATGACTACTATTCTATGATTCAGTTGTCGACCATATGCTGTTCGTATGCCGTTTCCATCCGCTCCTCATTCTGTGCTTTAGATGAAAAAAAAAATTATTTAATAGTCTTTCGACTGTTTAGCAAATTGTGAATCACTTTTCTCTTTCAACTCGTATTTCCTATTCATTTGAGTGCAAACTGTAATTTAGTTCTTAACTTAACGGGAACACCACAAAACAATTTGAGCTGGAAACATTTTTCCAGATTAGCTATTGGTTAGGGCTTTATGTATATCTCGACATATATTTTACGATCTCTACTAAACTATTACTTAAAGTGACTTTCAATCGATTACTGTGCGATAAAGAGCGGTGGCTGTGCTGGCGATAGCCTAAAACGCCAGTGTCGCGAGGCTCAGGTCTAAACTAGAGTATAAGCCCCCGCCGTAAAGCCAGTGCTAAAGC
>JAQGCQ010000609.1:0-12863 GCA_034699945.1 Chamobates pusillus
AAAAATTCTGATAATTTTTCAATAATCAATAATATTTTCATTGAAAAATTTACTGGATTAAATTTTAAAAAATATATCCGTTATGTAATATAAAAAGTTGGTAGTATCTATTATTATAAACCCTAAACATTTGCATCCATTATTTATAAAATTAGTATTCCTTTAAATAAAACGAAATTTTAGAAAAAGATCAATAATTAATCTAGTTGAATTATGTTGAGTTGAAACTAAAGGGATGCCGTAATTCAAGTGAGCCTTTGATTGTCAGTCATTGTGTTGGAAGCGATTGAATGCTATTCAGGTTTTATTTCCGGTCCACTCAGAAGCGAATCGAGAGAATTGGAAACTAACGTGAAGAGTGAATTACCATGCTCACATTGGTAACATTGCTACAATACTACAATAAAGGCAACGAAAATCAAAAGATTTTACTTTTTCTGATAATTGGTTTTAGCGTTGAATGAGTGCTATGAGAGTGAGCTCTGAGAACATGTCATTAGAAGTGAGAGCAGAGAACTGATCGGACGAAATGAGATTTTATCACTGAATTGTGGCAAAAGATCATGAATTTGGGTAAAGAGATAAGAAATGAGATCCAAACCATTATTAGCAGATGATAGTAATGGTCAGATGATATTGAGCTCAAAAATTAGGATTAGGTCTACAATTGTCTGCTTTTAGGGCCACATATTGTATGTAATTTATGGAGAAAAAAGAATAAGAGCAGAGCTCGGGTACACAACTGGCACAGAACGGCACACAACTGGCACACGCCCTCCACAACAAATTACAGACAACCAAATCAGATTTGGCATCCTCTGTACTTTTGCTCGCAATTATATTTGCCATACCGTCCTCTTCATTGAGCCTTATGTTAGGCACAACCATCACATTTGTCTGATTCATTCCAATACTAGTATTGAGGGAAAGCTCACACATGAAAAAAATGTTAACATTATTTTCTATCACTTCTATTACTTTGATTGTAATATAAAAATATTATTTGCGAAGAAATATTGCGATTAACTGTTTATTGCTATTATATTATATTATATAATCCAGATATTAATGAAAATATCTTTATCTTGCTGTTGGACAAGATAAATATGCAAATATATTATTGGTTCTTTGAATGTTTGTTTTGGAAGAATGGCAAATATTTTTCCGTACGATTGTATGCCTCATAATTGTTATTCTGTGCAGTACTATAGCATTCAATCTAAGTTTATATCAGAGTTTTTATGGCTTTTGTCTGTTCAATAATATTCATTTGTCAAATGCCAGTTAATTTATAGCTTCACTCTAGATCATTATTCATTTAGAATGAAGCAGATCTCTTTGACTTATTAAGGGGAAGGACAATAGCACGGGTAGGAGTGATTGCATACTACAAAATACTGTACACAACTGTACATCACTTGTTTGTTATCAGACAACATATCTTTTTTATCATTCAAACCAATGCTATTAATTGGCATTTGAAGTATTGCCTATTATTTGTTGTCTTTTAATATTTGCATAAAACACTCCAAAAGCGAGTCATAGGCTCTGCAGTCAAATAAATAACTCTCTTATGCTTTAATACAATGCAATGCAATGTCGTATAAAAACATTTTATTCAATTTCATTGCAATTTTTTGATACTTCAATATTAGAAGCGATTGGATTCATATTCAATATAGGAATACATGGAATATATTTTTTATTATAACTAACAATAAATAAGTAGAAAACCGCTATAATTAGCAAATCCATAGCACGTCTCGCCAGCACTGGTAGCACTCGTTCAATACAATCGTAGTCTAGCATTAAATAATGTCTTAACGTTTTTATAAATACTAAAATGAGTTATTGATTATTTCATAGCTGTGTCACAACCAAAGCGAGGAAAAGTGGTTCCCTTTACTAGTGATCGACACACAAAGACATCGCTTTGCAATTCATTGCAATTTTGCAAAACATATTCAATGCGTTTATGCATTACTTTCAATAATCCTTATGAAAAACATATGCTTTTGTAATATTCTTCTTCAAAAAAGTATTTGCATTAAATATATTCCTCAAAATCAAAAACACAAAAAACAATTTTTTTTCTTTTCAGTTCAACTCATTTGAAAAAAAAGAATTCTTTGATTCATTCAGATTTGTTTGACTGGTATTTGAAAATAATTTTGAATGCAATTTCTTTATCATATGAATAATTATCTAATAAATTAATGCAAATAATTATCTGCTCAGTAAATGATGCTCTCTCTCTCTCTCTCTCTCTCTCTCTCTCTCTCTCTCTCTCTCTCACACACCCACACACACACACACACCACACACACATACACACACACACACACTCATCATGGTAGTAATTACTAAATAAGATAATGTTTTCACAAGAAATTTAATTTTCAGAATTTAAAAATCGATTTATGTATTGATGAGTCAATAATAATAATGATTCAAATATTTTAGATTTTCCAACATGGGTCATCAAGCTATTTCGGTCTAGGGAGGGGTCTAGAGGGGGGAAATGGCGGCCAAGATGGTGGACAAGATGGCGACCTCCATAGACGTAATGTTAAAAATTTTCAAAATTCTAGGTGGGGTATTTGGAAAATTTTCAATTCTAGGGGGTATCGAGGCTGGACCCCCCCCCCCCCCCAGTGATGACCCATGGTTTCAAAGCAAATAAGTGTAAAATTTAGTAAAAATTAAGAAAAGTCAAGCCTTCAAAAGTCTCTCCAAATAAATTTCTGTGAAATTTTCAACAAAATTATGAATAAATTGTTTGTTATTATTGGATACAATTTCATTATTTTTAATATCAATTTTTTAGATTTAATCTCTGATCTCTTGATGTCAACTTATGTACCTCTCAAGCAGATGAAGAGTGAGGAGGGGCTGTTGGCTCTTCTCTATTGTCTCTCCAACTTATTAAATAAATAAAATGTTGAACACTTTTATAATATTTTTGAGTGAATTTCGATTTTTCAAAATATTGATTTCAAAATAAATCCAATCAATTAATCAAATTCTTGTGTTGTAAATAAAAATAATCAAATGTGAAAGTAATCATGGGCATCTTATATTGTGAGCAAATCAATTAGAAAATACTTATAACTCTTATGATAACAATTATTTGAGACGCTTTTTTGAAGTGTTCTCCACTTATTGTCTTTTCTATTGGAATATTGACTGCAAATCATAACTTTTGTCGATCCAAATGTTATTATTAGAAGACTCTGTCCTTAAAATTATGAATCATTTGATTTTGATATTTATTACTCGACTATATTTTCTAACGTTTGGTGTAATATAACGATATATTTCTGTATTTAAAAAAAAATATATTAAAACTTTTTTTGATTACTCCAAATATAAATATTGATTTGATATAATCTAGTATATTTATTGTGATATCAGTAATGCCCACGGTACCGATCCTAGGGGGGGGGGGTCAAGGAACCAGTCGATTTCCAGGGGGGTATTTTTTCAAAATCTTATGTTTTCCAGGGGGGGGTCTGGCAAAAAATTTGTTGGTTAGGTTAGTCAAAATAATTTGTGCAAGCAAAAAAAAAAAAGTTCTCAGTTTCCAAAATTTGCTAAATTTTACCTTGGTCCCCCCTTAGTGTTTTTTCAGGTTAGGTTAAAAAAAAAATTGTCTCAAGGGGGGGGTAGTGGCAGAAAAAAATTTCTCAAATTTCTCTCACAAATTTTTGCCGCCATCTTTTTTCAACTGTTCTTTTTTCCAGGGGGGGGTCCCGACTTGGTCATTTTCTAGGGGGGGTATTTGGTCTATACCCCCCGTGGGCATTACTGTGTGATATCTACATTTTTAAAATCATGTAAATCATAGTATATGTTGATCTATGACTCATGAGTGGACATCTAAGCTATCGATTATCTCTGATCTATAGTTATATTTTGTTATGTCTTTCTCTCAATTAATTTAATCATTTAACTGACTCTTAAATTGAGTCAAATATAAATTTATGCTTTTGGACCAAGATGACCACAAACGTTCATAATATGATACATTACTTTAAATTCTAAAGTTTAGAATATTAAAATGAAAACTATCGAGTATATTCATTAATATTGATGAAGGTTTATTTACTCGGTTATAATTCATTTTGAATTTCATTTGTTCGCCTCAAAGACTACTTCACTGTCGAACACATATTCAAATGTAAAAGAATTAACACATTTTGTTAGACTTCAATCAATCAATTATTTTTTGTAGAGCCATAAGTTTAGCTAAAATTTGAATGTTTTAGTGATTAGTAATTATTACTGATTATAAAGTTTGTATTTCAATTTAAAATAGTTTAAAAATTAGATCATTTTTATTAGTATCTATTGATGGGCAAGAACATATTACATACAGTAAGCAAAACAACTGAAAAATCAAATTTTTCATAATTAAAATTTGTTTTTCGAGTAACTATAATTAAAATTTTTGAGTAATTCAAATAAAAACGAGGGACAGGTATGCTTCAAACTTTGCAATGCCTGGTATTGAATGTATTTGTATTGTTTGTTGACTTAGTTTTTCTGCTAATTGTGTGAAGCGCTTAGTTTTCTAATATATTTGGTTGTAATACATGTTATACTCTTTGTATTCATTGGTTAACCGGCGGACAAACATTTGACAAAAGGAGAGACAACAGACTCTTTTCTACCCTTAGTTTGAAGCGTCTGACAAAAGTTTGCTCTCAATATTAGTGGTGAGTGAGTGAGTGAGTGCTTTACATTAATTTTTGAACAAATAGAGACCCAACTCAAGCAAACCAACAGAATATGTGTCCAAAGAATGACAAACCAATGGAAGACCGACTTTGAATTTAATGCGGTTTTCATTTCACTTTTTATCTTATGGTTAGTCGACTCGAGTGATGCCAACTCTACCAAAGAATATAATTTATTTTTGGATCAGTTGCTAATCGAAGCCATGTGTGAGGCATGACTTCATTTAGTCGAAAGGCGTGAACACATGTCCTGCAACAAGAATACAAATGGCTTGAGATCACCCCTCAGACCATATATTCACTTCACAGACGAGAACAGCCTTTTTTACCATTTGTTTCCTTCGATTCACTTCTTTGATTTCAGTTAAAATTTTGGTCCAGACTTGAGGTCAGAGCTTATGTCTCGGCTCTGAAGTGAATTCATTGAACTTTTGTTCACTACTTTTTATTTCGATATCAAACTTTTAGACCAAATGTTGAAACAATTGGACTTAGATTTGTATGATTTGTGTGGGGATCGGGTGATCGGTATCGCTATAAGCAACACATCAATCAATAATGTATTGCTTTAATTGGAAAATCGATTGTATTATCAATAATTACATACAAATCTGTAATTGATTTTATAAATAATTAAATAATTCTCACGATTTGTAGTGAATTAAGAAATGATTGAATATATGTATAAAAGAGGACAACAATTGTGACAACTATTGTGACCGCAGTTCTAATCTCAGTCTTATTATAACTGAAGACAATATCATTGATTTGAGTTTTGGACGAATGAACTCAATGTTAAGTTGTCTGAGATTAGAGTCAATGTAATATTGGGTGAGAGTTGAGTCCAAATATATTAATGATATAAAATAGAAAGAAATAGTTGTTTGGCTTATATTGTGTTCTTGGTAACCTAAAAGCGATTCATCATTTTAGATGATTTTAAATCTGTCAGATGAGTCAGATCACAGTTTGGCACCGAATATATTATAGACTCTGAGAGAGGCTTATTATTGCCAATAAATGCTTATCTGTTCCATCAGATGCACTGCTTGTTGAGGTCTCTGTGGAACAGCTCCGCATCAATAATGTATTGAAATAATGGCGAAACTGAAATATAAAGATTTGAGTCTTTAACTGAATTCTATCCGTTTTTCGTCTTCAGTAATACCAAAGAGTAAGAGATTCGGCGACACATTTGAGACACACATTCGAGGAACAGTTGAGCCAACTGTAAGGGGAGGAGTCATGACCTGACAGATTATGATTAATGGTTTTCAGATCTGTACAAATTTGATCCTAAGGCCAGTTGTGCTAAACCCCAACCAATTCTAACGATTTGACGTTTTCTTCTCAGATCTCCTCATAAACTAAGAGACAATCATATCCTATGTATTAAGACTTCACCTCTTCTGACATTAGCTGTTCTCAGACTCAGCAAACATTCTGAGGAAACAACTTTCCTAATTCGACAATTAGTTCTATTTTTTCATCCCATTCCTCCAATCTATCGATTACCACAATTCACACAAAATCACAGTTTAATCGTATTACACATTTTGATTTCTCATTAAAATGAGCAAGGACACAACTAACTCTTTTTAAAACTGGGATCAGTTGTCAATACCTATGAAAAAATGAGTTCGTTGTCTTTAAAATTTGAATAAACCAATTAAATTGAAACTAGCAAGATATTGAAAATAATGGCGAATAATTGATTTACTTGATCAATTACCCGAATCAGAGTAATTATGATTAGCTCTGAATAACTCAGAATAACTGAACGAACAGATAATTCCATAATTGAAGTGAAATCGGAAAAAATGATTTAAAACTTGATTAATGAAATTTGTCAGAAATCGATTGCTAGACATATATTAGCGGCAAATAATTGAAGCGATGCTACAAATTATAGTACTGTTTGTCAGTTTCAATACAATATTGAATTGATTGCACGAAAACAGAACTCAAAATAACAAAGTGTTTGACTCTTTTGCCATCAAATAGAGAGTCGAAGTCAATGATGAGAGTGTTTTCTCCACCAAAACAATGAGATGAGTATTGAGTCAAACAAATAACAAAAACTACTTGTTTTATATGTCCATCAAATCTAAAAAATCGTTTATATCAATAAATAGTTCGTTTTTGCGAATGTCTTCTCATTTTATTAATAATAATTTATTTGAGACATAAAACAAACCCCAAGTCTTGACTTCGATTCGTTAACAAATGGTTATTAACACAAATCCACAAAAATTAAACAAAACCCCAACACAAATATCAAACAAAATAATCATCCAAGTACAACTGTAATTGTTGGACATCATTATTAATACTCAAATCCATTCAATTATTAGATAAAAAGAGTTTAAAATTATTTAAATATTATTAAAAATCTTTACATAAAAGTTAAAATAAGAGCTGTTAACAGATATAAGATTTTTCCTGGTTAATCTTTACATTAAACAGTGGCCAGCTTACCTTACATTACTTTACCTAGAAGATATGAATTTTCAGAATATTTAGGAAAATCTTAAAACATTTGGAGTGAGAGTCATGACTCATGAGGGAGACATCATTTCAAGGTTTATTTATGAAATCTTCGGACATATATAATACCTATTAGAGTGTACCCCTTCCACACTGACTTCAATTAATTTGTTTGACAATGGAGTGGCTAATAGATAATAGCATATCATATGCTCTCCATTTAATGCAATAAATTTCAGGTATAGGTATAGATACTATATCTATACAATATATAAGAATATATGAGAATATATAATATATAATATATATAATAGGAGCATCTAATAAGAGTCTCTAAGGCTTTGGTTATTGATTCGATGATTTGATGCTTTTGTGACTAAAGAGTGTCAAAATCACATCAATTCACTGCAAACCATACATTTTGGGATCGCTATAGTTGATGACCACATCTAATTCCGGTCACACATTAATTTGCACTCATTTTTGGTGATTCAGAAAATTGCTTCACTTATTTGTGGGTTTCCATCACATATGAGTGAAATATATGAGTGTTTGTCCCACTATTGAGACACTCTTTTATTAGGAAAACTGATTCAACAAATCTTTGACTTTTGATTTTAACATAAAAGTTGAGATAAAATTGAGTTTGTTTTTGGGAAAATTCATAATTTGAAGAATTGGAGATACTTTGATGCGAATGCAATCACACAAAAAATAATGCAAATTCAAGCAAATGGTAACTCTAAAAACTCATTGATTTTTCCTATCAAACCATTTATTAAAACAGAAAATCAAATAAAGACTTAATTCAAACAAAATTATATAATTGTTAGCCATTTGTTAGACTCGATGTCAACAAAAATGAGTTCTATTAATAAAAATCTCGGAAAAGATTTAATATAAAGAATACTTTAATTGGATTTTCAGAGAATTTAATTTAAATATTTATCAAATCTGAAGCTGAATATGAATTCTGAATAATTCAATACTTTATTGATTATAGAAAAGAATAAATAAAATTCGAGTCTATATTATATTATTCTTACTTAAAATACAAACAAAAGATAGAAAATAAAAAGAGATTCACATTTTTGAACATTCAGTGAAGACATCGCCAAAGGAATTGTGTTTTTATTTCATTGCTTTTAGACTCAAATAATATATTTTTGGTAAAAATAGAATCAATTTTAGAATTTGAGTCAACATTAAAACTAATCATTTTTTGTCATTTGACTGATTAGGAGTCACTTTCATCACATGATCTTTATTTTCTATTCTTATTTTTTACTCAAATAATTAATTCGTTGAAAATGAATAAATTAGAATTTGTTTCTTTCAATATTCATGAAAATGAGGTTGGTCCAATTAAACAAATATAACATGTTTAAATAAATGTAAAATTGTAAAAATGGATAATATTTTCATTAAATTTCAATGAATTTTAAACCTTAAAACAAAGAATGGTTTAATGCAGGGATCACCACGGTCAGCCATGCTAAGGAGGGGGTTAGAGGGGGTAAAATGGCGGCCTCCATAGACGTAATGTTAAAATCTTTCAAGCCAGGAGGGGAGGGGGTATACCTAAAATCGTTCAAAACTCTAGGGAGGGGGTTTTGCCAAATTTGAAATTCTAGGGGGGGCTTGGGCTATGCCCCCGTGGTGTTGCCTGGTTTAATGGTAACTAATAGGTGGTGTGGTGTTGAGGGATGCCTTCTCTTACATTTACTTTTTGGTGGAAAACATTTTGCAACCAAACGAGACATCAGAGGATTCTAAATATTGAACCGATTATTTGCCAATTAAAGATGTGCAAGATCATTCACATTTTTATATACTTTCTCTGATTTAAGAATTTTTAAATTATTCTCGACTTGAGTTTTATTAAGTGATAATTGAAAACCAAATTTACTCATATTTTTTTCGCAAATATTTAAAAGAAGTTTGAACAAGTACATTCTATAGTGCATATGTTAATTTTAAGTTAGAATGATTATATTCAAATTATCAATCTTCGTAATCATGGTAATTAAATTGTTTAGCTCTACTCTTGTTCAGTATCCAGTTTTTAATGGTTTTTTTGCTTTTTGAAAATGATGATCTTGCACATCTTTTATTTAAGTATTATAAAAGTGAGTAAAACTCAATTCTAAATATAAGATATTTCATCGAATTTATTGGTCAATAACTAAGAGGTCATCCTTTGAATTGCAATAAACGGCAGTTCATTGTCTTTTTAGACATTAATTATTTGAATGACTCGAAGACATCGCTCAGCAATTTTTAATACAGTTTTCCAATATATCTTGTTTTGCGATCCAAGTGCTCATCACATCCATCACATCGATTCCATTTCTAAAAAGTGATTCAAACAATTTGACAATCATTTGCATAGACCTTGTTTAGAGTTAACAAGGACATTTGTAGAAATATTGGAATTTTAACAAAAATATAACTCTTTAACACTATTAGAGAATATGAATAACAAATATAAAGTTAATTAAAACATCTTTTGTTGAGATTGTCATTGTATTGACAATCATGACATAAGCAATGTTTGTATCAATTTGCTTCTATCAACTTTTAAAGGAAAGTGCAATTCGCACTTCCATACGATTGTCTAAAAATCTCTTATTTAATTTTATGGGATTATTCTATGTTTTTGATCTAGCAAAGTTAGGGTCACCTTTTAAGTCAATCTATCATTGAATCTTAAAAATTGTAGGAATGTACAGTCTGAAACTTAACACCATGTTTCAAATTGAATAGATAATTCCTTATTCAAAGTTGATTAGGAGTTTAGTTTTTAATAAATATATTGAATGACTAAATATGAAAAAACTGATAAATGGATTATCAATTCAAGTTGAAACATGGAATTAAGTTTTAGGCTGTACATGCTATGTTATATAGTGCTAGATAATTATTGACCACAACTTAATTGAATTCAACAAAACTTATAAACTCGAAATTTATTTCTGAAAAATGAAAAGAATCAAGTTCATTCATGTGTGTAAGTGTTTAAATCACTTGAATTTAATTTATCTTGGTAAAATTGATTTTGATTGATGAGTACATTTTGCAGTACTACTCAGAAATTACCTTGGACATTGTTCAAATGCAAACTATTATATGATTATATGATCTGAAAATATTTTATTATGAAAATAATCGATTAAATGAGAAATTGATAGATAAACTGAATCAGAATTAAACGATTCAAGAATTTTATAAATATTATGCTTTAATTTTGTATTAACCGTAAGAAGTGATCACTTTATGTTTGTCACTATTTTTAGAAAAATTTCATTTTAAGTAAAATTTATTTTTGCTAAACATTGGATTTAAGCCAAACAAGAAGTGATTCTTTGTCTCAAATCTGTTTTTGTTTGCATTCAAATAAAGTCCACATTTATTTGTGGTTTATTTTTTCAATAAAAAATTGAGTGCTGACCAAAATTAAACAATTGTTATGATTCATTCAAAAACTACTTTTAAATATGAAATCACTTGAATTTTATTCTGAATCACATTTTGTGAATGCAATGAATTCATTGCTTTGAGTGAAATGAGTAATGACTCCACTCTTTGTCGCATTTCGTAACTCAAGAATCGATTGATAAATAATATGCGATTCGTGTGAACTGTAAGTCCAATACTTTATTTTCAAACATGAATTTGGATTTAAATGAAATTCTGGAAGAAGTGGGCAGTTTTGGGAACTACCAGCTCTTTTTGTGTTTGTTGTTAGTATTGCCCTCGGCATTCATTTGTGCACTTTTATATTTTGCACAGTTTTTCATAATTTTGGTGCCGCCTCACCACTGCTCACTACACTTACAAAACACATCTCAACTCACAGATTATATTCCGTCTGAAGTAAAGAACGGGAAAACCGTTTTCAGTAAATGTTATGCTTTCAATAATGGTTCGGATCCACTCTTCAACATATCTTTGCAGAAATGCATTAATGGATGGGATTATGACTACTCTTCACTTTACCCAACAATGGCCTCAGAATCCAATTGGGTCTGTGATAACGATCGCCAGCCCTTTAATATTCAGACCATTTTCTATGTCGGAACATGTATTGGATGTCTTCTTTTCGGATATATTTCAGACAAGTCTCTCATCATATCTTGTATTTAATTTTAACTCAAATTTGAACTTTCATTTAATTCAAGGTATGGAAGACGTCCCTCAATAATATGTAGCACATTATTAGCCTGTGTTGCCGGCACCGGTACTGCCTTTGCCTTTGATTTTTGGTCGTTTTCAGTGCTAAGATTTTTAGTCGGGATGACTATAATTCCTCTCTCAGAAGATCCATATGTTTTAAGTAAGTCTCCAATTTTGATCAATTAGACAATAATAGACCATGATAATCCATGATAGACCATGATAATGGTCCACAATTTTACCTTTAATACCATTTATTGATATTTTTATTTTAGTGCCAAAATTTTGGCCATTTATTCATTTGGTTTAAAATTCAAAAATTTATTGAATCACAAAA
The DNA here is from genome assembly GCA_034699945.1 of Chamobates pusillus. Lineage (NCBI taxonomy): Eukaryota > Metazoa > Arthropoda > Arachnida > Sarcoptiformes > Chamobatidae > Chamobates > Chamobates pusillus. Next base: position 11,740 of record JAQGCQ010000609.1, read on the forward strand.
AATATTAAAATATTTCAATTTTGAATCAAACTTTTGCTTAGGTTTGGAATACATAGGCGTAGAAAAGCGTACATTTTCAGTAGTAGCATGGACAATCGGCTACATTAGTGCATCGATTGTCTGTCCATGGATTGCATATGCATTACAGAGTTGGAGAGCCCTCTGTTTATTCACATCTTTGCCACTTATAATAATAATTATGGGCTTTAAGTAAGTTTTTTAAACTAAAAAAGAACTCTTTTTTAATTTTTTATTGAAAAGGTTGATCCCGGAGTCGGCTACCTGGCTCATCACTCAGGGAAAAACTGCACAGGGGATGCAAATGTTGGAAAGAGTGGCCAAAATTAATAAACGGAAAAGTCTTAAAGAGCTTAATATAACGGAATGTCTTTTAAAGGAAACGTTTATGAATTCAACAAAAAGCGATTCAAAGAAATTGAGTGCTTTTGATGTCTTCAAAATGAAAAGAATGAGATTTCGGACAATAATTTTGTCCATTTTGTGGTTTATTCTCTTCACGTGTTATCACACAAACACTCAAAACAGTTCTAATTTGGGATCAGATATATATACTTCGTTCACATTCGGAGCACTGATGGAAATTCCTGCCACTATTTTCGTGTATTTAGCTTTAGACAGATTAGGGCGCCGGTGGCCGATGTGTGTGTCTATGTTAGTGTCGGCCACCGCTGGTCTTTCAACTCTACTTTTCTGTGATTACGAGGCCTCAAAAAATCTATATTTAATGTCAACTCTGGTAATGAGAGTGAGCTTGGCCACTCAATACAATATAATCATGCAATATTCTACTGAAGTTTACCCCACTGTATTGAGAGGCCGTTCCCTTGCACTTCTCAGATTTACTGGTACTTTAGGTCTATATCTGAGTCCTTCAATTGTATATTTGGTGAGTCTCTCATAATTTGTATAATTAATAGTGAATTATAATTAATTGTAATAATAGACGTCAACAGCCCATTGGCTACCATTAGTCATAACTGGTTTGATGTCATTAATGTCAGCAATTCTTTGCATTTTTCTTCCGGAGACAATGGACCACAATTTGCCGCACACTCTCGAAGAAGGAGAAAATTTTGGACGAAATCAAAAAATTTTAGACTTTC
>JAQGCQ010000610.1:0-12853 GCA_034699945.1 Chamobates pusillus
GTGAACTAAATCCTATCAACAATTAAAAACTATTTCAAGTTCAAGCAGGAAGTTAATGCTTGATTAATCGAGACCACAACCTTGGTCATTGTATTGGCTGAGTATAATAAATAATACAATTAATTTGAAGTCAAATAATTATTTGCTAATAAAAAACAGTTGAATGAAAAAAATAGACAAAAACGAGTCTATCGTTTAATAAATCGGTTCAATAGATAAACGATTTCGTCAATTGGTTTAATCAGATGTCAATGTATTTAATCAGAAAAGTCTCTCCAAAAGATCACTTCAATTGTGTTAAACAGTCGTTATGTTTCGCCGTTTAGTTAGACGTGACTTTTCTTAAGCAATAATTAGTCGACAATTAATTCATTTCTATTCTTGCAATTTGTTGTTTTCAAGTCAATAATAATTAGAGTGTTTCTAATGATTGTTTCCAATCGTATGTTCAGTTCATAAGATTTCAAATTTTAGTTTTGATTTTTTTCTCAAATTATAATATAATTTATCGTTTTTCTCAATAAAGAGTTGTTTTTTTGTTCAAAAATACTTTCACTGAATAACAATTGTCTGGAATTTGTTTTCAATTTTGCATTTCATTCATGTTTTGTTGACTTCTAATTAAATATAATTATTAATAGAAATATTTCGTCTAATTATATACTTTAGTTAATAATTAATTTAAAGTTTAGTATAAGTTTTTATTATTTATAAGTTTTAATTTGACTGCTCAATAAATAACAAGATAAATTTTCGTTCGGTTTCAAGTATTTAAATAAAAATTACTTTTGGTTTTTCTGTTTTTGAAAATTAAAACATCAATTAGTAATCAAAAATTTTTAGATCAATGATTCATCTCTAGAATCCAACTCTAGTTAAAACTGTCCATGTTTACAATTAAGATAATTATGATTGGGCACTTCAAAATTTAAATAGATCTTTTTTAGAATTAAGAATATTTGAAATTGGACAATCACCCATCATATTTTCAAAATCGCCCATAAAATGAACGAGAGGTTCACCAAATTTCAACACGAGATGAACTTTTCAAATAATTTACTCATTATTATTGTCGTTATAATTATTATGAAAACTTTAAACAAAACAAACAATAGCAAGTACATTTTCAGTGAATCAAATCCAAAGTTAAATATTTAGTATTAATAATTGAATTATAATTAAGGAGTGATCGAAGAAAAAGTTTAGTTTTTGCTGTCAATTAAATTATATGTCAAACCTATGAAAACAATTATAAAATTCAGTTCAATATAATTATGAATATTATTCGGGTCTCAAAACTGGGATTCAAACGATTTTTGAAGAGTTGTCTCAATGTTGTTGAGTCAACGAAGAGGACAGTCATGAAGTTATTCAGAGCAAATAATTGCTCGTTAATTATGATGACAACACACACTCACTCACACAGAATAAACACTACCGTTTTGCTTGATTTGCAAAACTATGGAAATTATTTCTCTTTTTCTTCAAAACTTATTTTATTGAACCGTTAATTAGAGTCGGAATACAATCACATGAATTGATTTAAACTTAAGAATAAGACTAATATCAGTGAAGACCACAGAAAAATACGGTTAAATAGATCCGGAACATTGATACCAAATGAGGCTAATTTGCAAATTGATCCGTTTGTCTGTCTATTTAATCAATAATTACTTTTGAAACTAATTTCTAATTAATTTAATGACAAAATTATAGGAAATTGAAAAAATAGTTACGAAAGCGATTGCGTCCGAAACAAAGACGTTGACCCGTTCTGAGTCCACTGAAGCGCCGGTAATAACGAGACTACAGAGGTTTTCCAATAATAAAGTACAACCGACACACACTACCAGTACAACGACCTCAACAACAACACCGGTTCCCACCACTACTGCCCAACAGAAGTTAGATGAAGAACAGGAAGAGGTTGACGTCGACTTAAGCCAACTCCAAGTTTCGTTGCCTAATGTTAAGTTTGAATGCGGTGCGCGGGAGGAAGGCTATTATGGCGATCCCGACTACCGGTGCGAAGTGTTTCACTATTGTAACTCAAATGGAAAGAGAGACACTTTCCTCTGTCCGTCCAATTCCAAGTTCAACCAGAAAGACATGACCTGCGATACGGACGCCATTGAGGACTTGTGTATCTCTGAGCCAGTCTGGGGTCAGAATCATATGTACCCGACGCAGTCGGTGCCCACTTTATCACATGTCTCGCCCTCAGAGATCAACAAGAATTCAAACAAAGATAAGGTTCACATCGAAGTGACGGCACCCAAGTTTGAGACAAAAGAGAACGGCTTTAGAGAACCGGTCTATGATATAAAGAATAGAGACGAACCAAAACGAACCCAAACCAACTCTAACCCAACAAATAGTAATTATGGAAACGAAGGTATTAATCATTAAATCAAATATTTCTCACATTTTTTGTCAAAAAAATGCTTCGAAAATAAGTCTTCAGTTAATTACTGAATAAGAAACTACTTTTGGGTGTTTATTTAGCCCTGGGCATTTGTCAAAGAGTTGATACAATTGTTCAACATTTGAATACTGGGTTATCTGATAAATTAGCATAACCATTCATAACAATTGATATAATTTCAAAAATAAACTTTCAGAAAATTATCGCTATTTGAGTCACGAAAGAAATAAATTTCTTGTATTTTGAAAACAAGAAATTCACTGAAAAAAAATCAACTTTTTTTCTTCGATCGAAAAGTTGTGATAATTTCAGTGACAGATCTGAATAACTCATCGAAACAGAAATAATTTGGGTTTTCATCGCTTTAAGGCTTTTATTAGTTATTCGGAGCTTTCGATTGGCAGAAGAGTTCACATTTATTCTGTGCTACAAAAGTAGATATCATTCAATGAATGAATTTTCTTTATCATTGAATTCAATGCCTTTAATCGGAGTTCAAATTATGTGTGAAATCATTTTTTATCCTTTGATTTTTACCCATTATTTGTTGCTTTGAATATAATGATTGATCTCTATTGATATCAAGCAACTTTAATGGCTTTTTCGCTTTGAAAACTCATTTTTAACCTAATTTTTTATACCAAACAATTTACTGAAGAAATCGATGAAATCATTGAAAATTTATTTGAAAACTATTTAACGTTAATATTACTCTTTTTTTTTAACAAAAAAAAACAGAACTTAATTAACGAAACCTTTTATTTTGCTTTTCGGTCGATAACTATCTGTTGTCTGTGTTTTCAATGTCAGGACAGACCTCTTTTAAGGACAGACTTCTTTTAATTTAGTAATTAAAGCAATTTATGTCTAAATTGGTTTAGAATTTGATTGGTTTCGAAAAAAGCGTTAATTAATAATAATTAAAATTCCTTTCTATCAAAAACATTGATTTAATTAATTAATCAATTAATTACTCGAAAAAAGTTTTCATCAAAAAGAGTTTATCGTTTATTCCAATCTGATCATGGTTATATAATGAGAGATTAATTGTCTAACTGATAATTAGAAAGTTTATTCCTAAAAATTCTTGATATAAACTAGATAATAATAATATATTAATAACTATATTCTATAACTCATATATTTTTATTCGTCTATTATTAGGTAATTATAATAATAATAATAATTACTCTAATAATAAATTGAAGGATAATTACAATAATAATAATAATAATAAGAATGAAGAGAACAATAATAATGGAAACAAAGCAGAGATTAAATTATTTGGCAGTTATTTTGGCGGCAGTTTTGGAGAACGGCAAAGAGCTAACGGCCCTCTGGGCAGCACAGGCCCTGTTGCCAGTAGTGCCGATACTAATGATCATCGAAAGAATGGCAATAATAATAATAATAATAATAATAACTATAAGAACCATCTCTTGAGCAGCGATTTTGGGACAGTTAGTGATGCGAATAAAAAAGGCTATAATAATAATAAGGAGGAAAACGGGAACACCAATAGAGTTGTGACGAGTAGTCCACGACAACAGCCACCGCTGGTCGTCACTCTGAGCACTCTAACAGCCACTGATTCAGAACATTATCGCTCAAAACAGCAGTCATTCGGTTCGAACACCTATGCCTTCGACAGACCTAATAATAAACCAGTTATTCAGAGCTCAGACTTTAATAATAATCGCAATAATAATAACAAAATTAGTTATGAAAGCACTCAATCAGAACAATATATACCGTCGACAGTCGCCGATAAGTCATATCTATTGCCGCCCCCAATCAGTACAGAGAGTCCTTCTTCGGCACCCCCCTCTTACACACATAAGACATACACAAGTATTCGTCACTCTCCCGCTCATACATTACCGCCACCGGTTAGCGTACGGCCAGCGATCCCCAAATGGTCTAAAAAGCAAAACACCGATTCTTATGTAACAGAAAAATATATGATTGAGATGACTACCGCTCCTCCACAGCCTTCGAGGGCAGCTCCTCCACGACACTATAAACCAGCTAAAGAGGAATTCCTTCAGAGACCTATTGAAGCACCAATGGATGTGTGGCCACAACAAGAATATAGTGTTAACTATGAGCCGAGCAAATTTGTGGCCGTCCAACAGTCACCATCAGGAGCTGCACACCAACCAAAGCATATTCAGGCCGAACAGTTGGAAGTATCCCATCCCAATTGGGCGCCCGTCGGACAAACATCACATACATTCAATCGCGTGAATAACTTCAAGTCCTCCACTTTCAGACAGTCGACTAAAGCGCCTCAAAAGGAGTGGAATAAAATCGCAGCCCAACCACAACAACAACAATCAGAATTAGATGAATATACACAGAATAAAGAAAAGCCTTATATCTATCCAGCACTTCATCATACAATTGAAGCATCAAATGGTGGAGTAGACAACCACTTGTGGTCGTCAGACGATAAGTCAACCCAACAGACAGAAGTAGATTATAGACCACAGAACAGGAATAACTTCAAGAGTCAGAGTGTAGCACAACTCAAACCCAAATGGGCTCAAGACATGATGTCAGAGTTGGATCAGATGCCACAAATCCATACAATGGCATCGTTGGCACAGCCATTGTTGACTCAGTCATCACAACCGCAGAGGTATCAAAATATGAGGACTGGTTTTAACTTCAAAAACAATACTCCGAACAAAAAGACAATGAAGTTATCGGAAACCGATTTTTTCGCGTCTCAACCGGTGCTCAGCAGTTATGATACGTCTCTAACAGATTATTTCAATATGAAGCCGAGTAAAGCCCTGTCCAAACCAATGAACCTCTTCTACGATAATTTCAAACCGTATACCTTCGCTGAAAACAATCCGACAGAATATGTAAAGAAATTGACTGAAAGTGAAAAACAAATGATTAAACAGAGTTTCAATAAAAACAACGAACAAAACAAAGAAAATATAAAAACCAATACTAAGAGTATGACCACTAATGGCGATGAAATGATGTTCGGCACCAAAACCAAGACTCTTTTGGACGAATTGAAAGGTGAAAAGGAGTATACTTTCCCTTCGAGTAATGGAAAACTACCTGGATATACACCCGATATATTACCAGATTTTATGAGTGAAGAGGAGTTCCGGCTTTCAGTGCCCGAAACCTATGAAATTCCAAAACTGCATAAACCGAAGACAAAGAGTATGAAAATCAAACACAACCCCAACCGATATTCGCCGTCCAAACAGCAGTTGATGTCATCCAATCTGTTCGATGACCTGATGGCCGGCGCCGCTAACAATTGGGCTCAACATATGGACACCAGTGGTTTAGAGGCGGCCTTTTCGCATAACTACCCAATGATGCCGATGGGAATGCCTATGCAATCGCACAGACCTAAGAAGATGCATAAAATACCCAAATCAACGTCTTATAGGACACAATCAATGGTCACACATATGAATTCCTCTCCGCATAAATTTCTTTTAGGCGCACCACTGCCTCCAAGGCCTGCGATGTCGGCGCCACCATTTATGCACTACCCTCAAACCTTTTATATGCCCCAAACAATGGCATTCCCCGGGCAAATGCAAGCACAGCAGACTATGGCGTTCCCCTCTTATATGCCTTATTATCCGACACCACAACAGACACCACTTTTGAAGACTCCGAAGATTAAACAAAAAGAGTCGAAAAAATCAAATAATTCGCCAAAAATTTTCAGAATTTAAATAATTATTTCATTAGAATCTCAATACTGTTCTCAGAAAAAAAGATAATAAATTGTTCGAAAATTCCAATTCCAATTGTATCCAGGTAATTATTTTGTTGATCAAAAGTCAAGATAGCTTTGGATATATTTTTCAAATTCGATTCATATTTCAAAACCATTAAAGAATTTCATTAAATCAATTTAAACAATAAAAATTGAGCATGGTTATGTTCTTGTTAACACTGCAGTTATAATTGGGGGTTCAAAGTGGCCGAACCCCCCGGAAAACCATTCAAATGTAAATAAGAGCCTATTTTCTGGTAATTCAATATTTTTGGTAAAAAAAGAAGTTTTGTTTCAAACACTTTTGAATTGAACTCAGATTTCACGGAAAGACTGTTTCGAAACACATTTTGCAAACAAATTATTTACTAATTATTAATAATTAGTATTAGATTTCGTTAAATAACTTATTATTCAAATGACTTGTATTTCAAATTTCTATTTAATTATTATTTTAATTATTGATTCAAAACTTAATTTTTTTGTCTCTCTTTTTCTCTATAATTATTATAAAAACTATTCACAAATATTTGATATATTCTTAAACTTAGAATTAATTCTCATTAAAATCATCTGAAAATTGTATTTCATTTTTCGATTAACAAAAACTCATTAAAATTAAAATAATTGGAAAAAACAAAAATGATTTTAAAAATGCAAACAAAAAAATCAAATCAAAAAATACTTTAAAACATTTAAGGGACAGACCTTTTCTATAGAATCGGAGGCACAGAATAAGTGAATGTTTTTTCTGTTCACTTGATTTTTATGGAAAATGTCTTAAAAATGATTTTTAAATATAAATAATAATCGAAAAGAAAATTCAAAATATTTATACAAAAAACAATTGAAATGAATTAAAATTCGGGCAAAACTTCATATGAGTTACGATTCTATGAAAAAAGTCTATTTTTCAAAAATCCGGTTCAGATATGGGTCTCCCATATTATGGGAGGTTTTCCCCCAAAACAAACAAACAATTGATTCATTTAAAAATAACATTTAAATTATTGTTTTTATGTATTTTTAGCGAAAAATAGTGAAATAATGACACAAATTATATATAAATATATAAATCAAACGAATAATCGATTAATTATTTGATTAAAAAAAAGAGAAACAAAATTCTTGCGATTAATGTCTAAATAAAGCGATGAAAACAAATAAACGAATCGTTTGAACGCAAAACAAATGATTAAATTAAAACTCGGGTCTCATCTGTCGTTTGTGTGAAGAAAATTGCATTTGGGCTGAAAGCGACACTTCCCGGAACGGGCGAAGTGCCGGCAGACAGTATTCTGAGCGTTGCGGGGCATTCGCGGCGGTCTATTACCCATCGGTGGTCCGCGAGGACCGTGACTAAAGTGCGGTACAAAGTGTGGTGGTGGACCTGGATGTTGGGGCGGCGGAGGACCCCCTGGATTGCCGTCGGACCACTGTTGGAATGGAGGTGGACCATTGTTTGACTGAAAGAAAGGTTGCTGAGGAGCCGGCGCTGCGAACGGGTCAATAGGGGGCCCAAATGGAGGCATCGGTGGGTTAGAGTTGAATGCTGCATTTATACCCATTCCTTGATTGGGTGCCGGGAAAGGCATTCGATTATTAAATGCGGTGACACCAACGGGAGGAATGACTGGCACTTTGCTTAAGTCCGGTAATCTCGAGGGCAATACTTCTCCGGTCTTCGGTTGCGGTAATTCAATGTTTGAGAAGTCGTGACAATTATTAGGATTATTGTCGTCTTCGAGAGGTATTACTTTTGGAACTTCTTCGCCGATAAAGATTTCAGGTTCGGGTTCTTGAGGTGTTTCTGGAATCTGGTGTCTCATATAAAACGATTCGAGTGTTGTTCTCATTCTGTCCGCTTGAATCGCCCGCTCTTTAGAGTCTTTGCCGACTTCTACTAAATTTGTGTCTCCGTCGCACGGAATCAGTTTCCAGGAGCCAAACGTCTCAGCTCTGGACAGGTAATCATCGGCCACATCGAAAGTATTAGCACTTCTTCGCGCCAATAACATGAACTCTGCCTCGTGTTTCATGTCATACCGTTTCAGGTCAGAACTACTGCCCTGCGGTCGGTTAACATTAACCCGTTCTGTTTCATCCAAATCGAAGAATCGCACGGCTTGGATACGACTGTCCTCAACCCATCTGTCAATTAAAAGATAATTTTAATTAATTTTCTATTAAAAAGTATTGAAGTCTTAAAAGTTTTTATCCGCAGAAAGATTCGAAGGAAAGCCTTAATCATTGAAAGCAGTGACACCTCTGGAGAAACTAGTCTTACAAGAATAGGTCAAAGCGTTACATAATGGCACAGACAATAGACGCTGTGAGAGGCAGTGCGCACAGCCTCACAAAAACAGGTAGAGACATGTCTAGCACTTCTATATAGGATTTTATAATGGGTTTTGCACTGATATGCTGTGCCTTTTCTTATGTGTAACTAATCCTGACTTAAGTTTTTTCATTAATTTTATTCTGTTCTCAAATATAATGCCAAATAGACTACCAGTGCATGCATTTTATGTATGCCTTCGTTATGGAAATGTCATCCAATTTTTAATGAGAAAAAGTATTTGTCCGCAAATATCGGTCACATGAATGACATTTCGAAAGTCGAATCGAAGCCGAAAAAAGTATCGAAAAATATATGATTTTAAAAACCAAATCAATTGCAGAAAAATTCATATTTTTTTAGAGGAAAGACATATATTTTTATATTTTCAAAGTCGAACCGCAATCGCAAAATGAAAATCAGTTTTAATAACAATTTGGTTAAGACTACAGTTTAAGTCGAATGAGAGCCCAATCTTTCTGAAGATAATCGTCGGTATTATGGCCTCGGATACAGACCTGACTGACTTTTTGGCTCCTTTTTTAACATAACACAGAATTCCTTTAAATTTTTGAGAACTCTTATCAGATATCACAGTCTTGGGAGCGGTCAGACTCATTGCACTCATTGCAGGGCCGACACTAATATCAGGAACTACTATATCAACGTTCATATGAGTTGACTCCTCGTCCACATCATTATCGAGAGACTCATCCGTCTGTTTGTCATTACTATTGGTATCCATAATGAAGACATCGTCTTCTGTTTCATCGTTTTGATTACTGTCCGAATCGTTAGTTTTTTGGTCGACCTTTTCGTCGATCATATCTTTATAGAAAGAGAACGGTTTGGGCGGAGAACCCGACTTAGGACTAGAAGCTGAGGACTGAGCGCTTTTATCATTGCTAGTGGCAGTTGTACTGTCTTTAAGCCCTGTTTGAGCGCTTGGTCTGCGCTTCTTCTTGGTCTGAGAGGTCGGCGGCGCTACCAATGCATCCATAAAACTGGTCGAGTCCTGAATTCACGGCAAAAGAGAAACAAAATATTAGAAAATGAATGATATTTACAATAAATTCAATGATTTTCCGATGAATTTCATGCCTGAAGAACATGTTTGACGGGAGGCGGTGTCACCACTGGTGGAGGTGGCGGTAATGTCGTAGTGATGGGCGCAGATGGTATTAAACTCGGGGCGGGCTTTATTTCGATCACCTGTGGCTTGACTTTCGGCGAACTAATTGTCACTAAGTTTTGCACTTCAATAGAGTTCGGAGTTTTAATTGAATTCGGAATCAATTTATTAGTTTTGGGAACAATTGGCGAATCTTTTCGTGGTTTCAGTGCTTTTGAATTAGTTTGTGAAGTGACTAATCCTTGGAGTCGGGATTTTCCCGGCTTTACTTTAACAGTTGACGGCCGCGGAGTTCTTTCCTGAAGTGCTTTAGAAGTGGACGCGTCGTCTTTGATTGAATCAAAGGACAGACTGCTGTCGTTGCTGTTGAGGTCGATTGCATTTGTGGTGAGTTTAACTTTTTTGGTGTCGTTTCCATCTTTTCCATCGCTATTTAACGGGTCTTTCGACTTCCGTTTCTTCTTTGGCTCTTTGATGACACCGGGAGTCGATTCGATCATTTTCTTCCACTTTTCGACAATGAGTTTGGCCTTCGGTGCCAACTGTGGGTCTTCACTCTTTGACAATTTGTTGATAATTTTGGGTGTCTTAATGCTGGCCTCGCGAAGCCGTTCCACATTCATCGGCAACTTTAGTAAAAGATCGCACAACTCGTTTAGAAAGGGTTTGTTACCCAACTCTTTGGCCGATTGGATCCACTGATCGATTGTCTTCCAACCGCCAGAATTCAGAAATCTGTGCTCAAAATGAACGGAAACGAAGTGTTAATTAAGAAATTAATTGCTTAAAAAGTTATCAATTATTGGATATACTCTTCGAGAACGTCAGGACTGGTGGCCAACAAAACGTTACAATAAACACAACGGGAGACCAACTTTCGTGAGAACTTCGTCATCAAACTGAGGGCAAAATTTTCGAATTAGATCCTTTTATAAACAATTAGATTAACTCGTTAATTAAATGTTCTTGGTCATTCAAATGTAACAACAATTGGGTTTTTCGTTTATCGCTCGCAATAAATCTTAAGTCTTATAATAAGTCTTATTTGAGTCAAAACTAATTAATTAGTTTTCCTCTGACCTTAACTTCGAGCCAATTAACACGAATGATATTATTGTATCTAGATAAAAAATAAAACAAAAATAAAATAAAATCACTCACCTTGATAACCGTGGTACTTCGTTGGCGTTTTTGATACCCCCGGTGGTGGTCAACAGGGGTGCGAATGCGGCCAACAATTGGTTCGGATCTATTGGCGCCTGAAATGCAAACATAAACTGTTATTTGAATTTTTATGCCTTTATTTTCTGGTATTTTATTAATTCAAATGAATATCTTATTGAAAATCATTGAAAAAATAGGATTTCTGTTTAAGGCTTAACAACCATTTTATTGCTGTTGTTCTGTGTATTAGTCTTTTGTGTTGACCCTGATATCTATTGCTAGCTTATTTAGCTCTCAGTCCACTCGTTTGTCGGCCAATTCTACTAAGAATGTATTTTATGGCTAACTGTCCACTGATTACTAATAGTTAAGTGGTCCGGAGTATCGATTCAATTGTAATTTAATTGATTTTCCTCGATATTAGTCACACGTATAAACATTTTCATAAAACCTAAACGTATTCTCAAAATATCTGACGAGAAATCACATCGTATTGGATGTCAATTACGTCGCAATCGTTTGTGACGTTTTTTAGTACTTTTATGCACTCTTTTGGTGTTATATTATTGGACGTAATTTTTGTTTATGATTCATAGTTGAATCATGCTCGTTTTCTTTGATCGCTTAATTTTATGGCTTTTTTAGCTGCAAATTAAATGAATTAAAAATTGGACTTGATTAATTACAAACCTTGTTGTTTTCCATTTTCAATGTTGAAGATGTCCTTGTTAATTATTTCAATATTGGTTAGGTTTGAGTTGATTTTCATTAAGAGATTGAATTTACTGTTAATTAGTTTGAAAACAAGGAAACCAAATATTATTTGAACGACGATAACACCCACTTTGAAGTTGTTTTATTATTTGTCGTTTACAATTTTCGTATAAATATTTACCTTGATAAATCTAATCGTATTAAATTGAATTAAGATAATATTTAATATAATAATTTTTCACAATTTATTTATTTTTTGAATTAAAACACTTCGCTCCTCATTTTATTAATGGTTTTATAAAATAAGCTAGGTATTTTCCTGTAGTGTCGAGATAAGATCCATTTAATGTTTTTCATTTGAAATTCGATAGTAATTACAAGTTTTTAATTTTAAAGTATTTAATTAATGGTTAATTTATGTGTTTTTATTAGCAAATTATATTTTTTATAAACTTAACAAGAATCAATTAACATTAAATTAGAATCTAACTATAAATTAAGAGGAAATTAGTGATAATTTTAAATTTTTAGATAATTTTCCTTCAAAAAAAATAAATAAAAACAACAGGATCTCAATTGGATTGATAATCCTGATAAACAATAAGTAAATTGCCCAAGCACACACACACACACACACACACAACAAACCCACTCATATTAGTGTTAGGATTATGGGTTCAAAAAATAGTGAATCAAACAATTCTGAGAAAAACTGAGAATTACAACAAAACAGAATATTCAGTTTCTTTTGATATTAGTGAGTTGTGGGTGTGAATTGATCCAGGCATTTTTCACTTGTTTATTGGGAGTTAATTCCAGTGTATTCTTGGAATTTAAGTCTGACTTCTGATAGCTTTCGATAGAGTTTTTGTTAATTAGTTTTTTCATCCAATGATTTCTTTTGTTTTTATTGAGGAATCTGTCGATTATGAAGAGATTGAAGTCAAGGGACGTCCGGTTCTTCTCCTGAACGCGGATGTGTTCGCACAGATCGAGTCCTTCGCGTCTCATTTCGCCGATTATGGAATCGAAGTCATAGTATTCGTTTCTGATGTCGTGGATCCATATGTCGGCCCCAAGTATTTCCTCTTCAATACACATACGGATAGGTATGATCTTATCGATGGCCGCCAATATCATCCACGTAGTAATACCGCTCCACGCGGACACACATACCACTGCTAAACATTGGACGCCCAACAAATGAAAGCCGCCTCCTTTGAATAAACCAGACTGTCCTCGAGTTAGGCCGCCGTTGGGTATTATGTCGGGAACATTAGTAGTGAAGAGCCCAACACAAAGCGCACCTACCTTTCC
>JAQGCQ010000611.1:0-12851 GCA_034699945.1 Chamobates pusillus
AGCGCAATGGTATACCAATTAATTGTAATATTAATTAATTAAATGTTTTACTATTTTTTAGGAAAGCATATAATTTTTTCGTTAAACATCTCTACTAATAATTAATTGCAAAATTTAATTGAATTCAAGCAAATGTTACTCAAAATTTAATTTATCTAATAATGAATTCATAAATAATTCTAAATCTTAAATACTTTACTGTTATTTATAATTAATTAATGACAAAAACATATTTATTATCATTTGTAAAAAATGTCATTTTTCTTCTTCTTTTTCTAAACATTTTCATTAACCATACAATTGTTTATTCATTTTTTCGATTAATTGACTTTTTGTTATTGAAAATTACATTTCATTTCATTTGATTAAATTGTTTGTATGATTAAATAGATTTCGAATATCATTAAAATAAAGTTAAACAAATAGTTATGAAAGTTATTCAAATCGAAGGGTATTTTTATTGCAGTTTTAAGCTTAACGTAATATAAGTACTAAATAAGCACTAAATTAGTGCTAAAAGTTTGACGTCTTATTTGATGCGTTCTTTTTTTGTTTACAAAACAAAAGTTTTCAACAATTGATTGATTGAAAAGACATTCAATTTGTTTGTCGTTATTGTAAACAAAATAAACATTATTTAATCATTTAAAGTGTTTTGAATTAACAAAATTATTGCCATTTTAATGAAAACTTGTTTAAAACACATTAAACATTGAATATTAATTAGATTTGAATCGTTAGTTAAAAATAATCTAACAAATAATCAAAACAATGGCTCAGGATTTGGTAGCCATTCTCACTGGCTTTGATTTTCCTCTTCCAACAGTGGATCAGTCGTTACAGGACCTGTTAAGAGATGGTAAATTGAAAGATATCAATAAATTGAATGTAATTTCAATTTGTTTTCAAAGGAGAGACACTGAATCACAAAGACTTTAATTATCAAAACCTCAAATTTTGTTTACTGGATCCAAGTCTTATTGAGATCGAAGACCGAACCTTCAACTTATTGTCTCTTAAGACTGAGAGAAGTCGACCAAACAGTGGTCGAAATGCATTAATGGTTGCACTTTATTATTGTCCAGAAAAAAAATCGACGCCGAAACTGTTAATGAGAGCCGAAATCAATTTCGATGTGAATTTGGTCCCAAACGCCGACAATGAATTCGGCGTAAATATTGCTTCAATCGATTTTTTGAAAGAAATCCTATTTTGTCTTTTGGGTGAGTTTTAAATTTTAATCTTTTGAATAAAATCACATTTATTCTTAAACTATGTTAAGGCCATCGATATGTGTATTATTGGAATCGCACTGAAGATTTGAATAATCTTAACATTCTTCCGGAAGTATTGGCTGAACACCACATTAGAGGTCTAGATATGTCGACCACTCATCTGTTTAGAAGACTCCACCTAAATTTTGGGTCTCACGCTCTAATGATGTTATTGTGGGGTTATTGTACCGAAAGAATTGAAGACATCGATATGATTACCACTGATATGTCATTTGGATATCAGTGTTGCGCCCAAAGCGCGGGAATTCTATATCTGGCTCTTAAAATGATTGCTCTCCAAAAAGAAAGTCAGAAAAGCGGTCAGACTATAAACCATTTACTCGGTTATAATGATATAACAAACATATTCATCAGAGGAATCAAAGCAAATGTTTTGACACTTAATCCGATTCGTTTGTTAGGTCTGACCGAAGAAGAGGCTCAAAAGATCCGAAACCAATGGTAAATGTATTGTCACATTAATTAATTGTAATATTAATTAAATTTTAACGCTTTTAAGGGCCGAATTTCAAATTATGCTTAAAGTTTAGTCAAATTACATTGACTTCAAAGAGATCTAAAAGATCTAAAAGACTTTTTTTTCATTTAACTATTGATTTGTTATAATTCTATAAGAATTTTATTTAGATTCTTGTTATTTATTCATTGAATTTTCTTTCATTTCATTTATTTTGTTCAACCAATAGATTGTTGTTTTCATTATCTGATTAATTAAAAAAAAATTACATTCCTTTTCATTAAATAAATAATTTGTTGAATAAATTCATTAAAATATGATTTAAAAAAAGTTAAACCAATTGTTGTGAAAGTCCTTAGAATAGAAGGATTTTGTTAGAAACGTAACGCAATATCAGCACTAAATTACCGCTAATTTAGTACTAAAAGTTGTACGCCTTTTGTGATGCGTTCTATCGTTTGTTTAGAAATAAACAAAAGTTTTCAACAATTAATTTGAAATAACATTCAATTCGATTGTCGTTTTTGACATCTATTTAAACATTAATTAATAACTTTAACACTTAAACTGTTATTAATTAACAAAATAACATTCATTTCATAGATTCATAGCTTAGATTGCGTTTAAAATAAAATCTTATCTAAATTTGAATCTTTTTTTTGTAAATAATCTCAAATCTAAACCAATGGCAAACGAATTGGAAACAATACTCAATGGTTTTCCGGTTCCTCTCACAACAGCCGATCAAACATTACAAGAACTTCTGAGATATGGTAAACACAAAGATATTTATTATGATTTGAATGTAATTTCAAATTGTTTCCAAAGGAGAGACTAATAAACACAAATGGTTTGGTAATCGAAACCTAAAGCTTTTGATTATGGATTCACGACTGATCCCAATTGAAGACTGTATCTTCAAATGTGTGTCCCTTAAGACTGAAAGATCCCGACCAAACAGTGGCCGAAACGCAATAATGGTTAGCATATATTATTGTCCAGTCGTGAGGCCGGCGCCGACTCTTCTGTTAAAGGCTGAGATCGATTTTGATCGAAATTTCGACGGAACACCAATAACTGAAGAAACAGTAGGTTTCGATCCTTTCGAGGAATTAAAGGACATTCTATTCATTGTTTTGAGTAAGTCTTGAATTTAAATTTTTTGAATAAAATGACATTTATTCGTTTGTTATGTTTAGATAATCGATACGTCTATTACTGGGCGCGCACTGAAGACTTGGTTAATCTTCACATCACTCCAGAAGAATTGGATCTAAATAACATTAGAGGACTTGATTTATCGACAACTGATATGTTTCGAAATCTTTACCAGAGGTTTGGCACTCATTCACTAATGATATTAGTGTGGACTTACAGTTCACAAAGAATCCAAGACATTGACTCAATTACTACCGATATGTCTTTCGGCTATGAATGCAGCGCTAAAAGCGCGGGAATAATGTTTGTGGCCATACAATTGAATATACTTTTCCGAGAGTATGAAAGGAGTGGCTATTCTACTCATCAATTTCATGGCTATAATGATATCGTAAGAATTTGGATCAAATGCTTGAGAAGAAATGTCTTGAATTTAAATCCATTGCGTTTGGAAGGTCTCACTCAAGAAGAAGCCCAGAATATTTTGAATAAATGGTAAAATCATTAATTGTGTAAAAAACTAAATTTCAACACTTTTTAGGGCCGAATACGAAACAATGGCTATTTATTTCCCTTTTTAGTCAAATCACATTGACTTTAATGGCATTTAAAACACACACAAAATGAGTTAATTGTATTTTTAAAAACTTATTACAAAGTTTTTCTATTTTCCATAAAAAAACATAAAATATTTTATTGAATTTAATGTCATTTATTTATTGAAATATCTTTGTTTATTCGCAAAATCTTTTCAATTTATTTAATCATTCCTTTAATATGTCTTATTATAAATACTATAATTATTAATACAATAGATTTAATTACTTGTTATTCATTGATAAAACTGTTTTTTTTCTTTCTTTAAATTTCTTAACCGAATTTAATAATCCATATAATTATTGTAACATTTAATTGATTTATTGTTATTGAAAATTACATTTCTTTTGTATCAATTGTTTATAAAAAATAAATTTGATTTAATTTTCCTTAAAAAATATGTTTAAATAATTGTTTGCTTGAAATACATTCGTAATAAAGGGTTTAATAATAAAACTTTGAAGCGTAACGTCTTATTAGCACAGAATTAGCGCTAAATCAGTACAAAAAGTTTTGTTACGTCTTATTTGAGTGGTTTTCGTTTTGTAAACAAACACAAACAGACGATCGAAATCTGTAAACAATTGATTGAAAATACATTCAATTTGTTTGTCGTTTTTTGAGAGTATTTTAGACTAAATTTAATCACTTGAAGTGTTTCCAAAACAAAATAACCGTCATTTCATTGAAATACATTTTAAATAACATTAAAATTTTAATTACAATTAGTTTTGATTCTTAATTTGATAAAAACCTCAAATTTAAGACAATGACCGAACGTTTAGTTCAAATCATCCGTAAATTAGCTGTTCCTCTCGTAAAGGAAAAAATGTCCTCAATTACCAAACTAATCAAAGAAGGTAAATTGAAAGATATCTAACAATTAAATGTAATTTAATTTGTTATCAAAGGGGAGACTACTGGTCACGAGTTCTTTAGACTCGAAAACATCACATTACGGATTGTGAGTCCAGAAGTGCTCCCGACTGAGTACGCAATCTTCAAATGGGTGTCTCTCAAGACTGAGAGAAGTCGACCGAACAGTGGCCGAAATGCTGTAATGTTTTGCTTACATTACGTTCCTTTCGGGAAGTCGGAGCCGTTTCTCTTATTGAGAGCCGAAATCGACTTCAATTTTTATGCCGAAAACCCAAACCATGAAATGCCTGTAAATTTCAATCCTTTTGCGGCCTTTAAAACAGTTTTAGTACCACTTTTGAGTGAGTTTTAAAATTTAATGCTTTGAATAAAATCACATTTATTCGTTCGTTATGTTTAGAACACAGAATAGTTTTTTCCTGGGCGGGAGCTGAAGACTTTGCCAATCTTCATTTAACCCCCGAAGAATTGGCTATAAATCACATTCAAAGTGTCGACTTAATGAGAAGATTTCCATTTGAAATACTTTACAGTAATTTCGGCAATCAATCGCTAATGATGGCAGTGTGGACCTACTGTTGTCGACGTATCCAAGACATCGATACGATTACCACCGATATGTCATTCGGCTACGACTGTATCTCACAAAGCGCGGGAATAATGTTTTTGGCCATTAAACTCCAAATTCTTAGTCAAGAATACGAGGAAAGCGGTTATACTATCAACCGATTCCTCAATTACAAAGGAATCATACATTTATGGCTAAAAGGTGTCCAGGCAAATGTTTTGAATCTAAGTCCGATCCGTTTGGCAGCTCTTCCTGAAGAAGAGGCTCAAAATATTCAAAACAATTGGTAAAAGAATTGTCACATTAATTGTAATATTAATTTAATTTTAACACTTTTTTAGGACTGAATTCCAACAAATAGTCACAAAATACGCATTTTTTTAGTCAAATTACATTGACTTTCATTAGATCACAAACAGATAAAAACAGTTCTTTTTATTAAACTTTTTAATAGTTAACCATTAAATTTATTTCCATAAGAATTAAATTTAAAATCTTGTAATTTAATGATATTTTCAACTAATAGTTAAATTAATGTCATTAATTTTGTGATATCTTTAATGTATTTCTCACTCATAATTCTTAAAAGTTTTAATACAATTTTAATGTTAATTAGAATAAATTATTTGCAATTAATTACTATTAATGTTATTTAATAATTATTGTTGTTATTTGTATTCATTTTTTTGTTTTTTTCACATTTTTCTAAAACCATTTCATAATTAGATCAATAATTGTAACATTCATTGAGTTATTCTAATAGAATATAACATTTTTTGAATTAAATTCTTAATTAAAATAATTTTTTTTAAAATATCATCAAAAAAGTTATTGATTTGAATTCATATTCAAAGAGGTCTCTACTCTAACAACTTGTAGAGTAGTGTAAACTCATGACGTGTTTTGACACTTGTTTTGAAAATAAAATGCTTTTTTGAAAGTAAACACAATTTGTTATTGATTTGTTAATTGCTATTAATTGATAAAAAAGAGATTATTTATTAATAATTAGTTTATAAATTTATTAAATTTAAGCATTAAATAACTTTAATTGATAAAAAAATTATAAAATATTTGAAGCGATTCTTCAAAAACATATAAATGACATGAAAATCATTGAAGTTATTAATCGGTTTTCAAAACCATTAGAAGAACAAACGGAAAATCAAACAAATGGTTAGTAATTTGAAACAATTGTTTAATTGAATGTAATTTCAATTTTTTCAACGAAAAAGTGATAAAAAAATATCTGACATATCGTCAAAAAAGTTTACGGATAACTATTTTGAACACAAATGTGATATCAAGTGAAGACCGAATCTTTCGTTTTGCGTCATTAAAGAGTGAAAAATCAGAAACAAATCCTCTTAAGAGGACAATCATAGTCAACGTCCATTATTGTCCTATTGCTAAACAAACGCCAATTCTTTTAATTGAAGCTAAAATCAGAACCAAAGAAGAAGGTGTTGTTAGCGAAACCAAATCAAATGAAGGAAAGGTAGCCAATGATCCCTTCGAAGTATTAAAGGCGGTGCTATTCTTAACTCTAAGTATGTTTTAATTCAAATGTATTTAAGGATTTAAATTAAATTAAATCTTTTACTTTGTTTAGAAGATAGAGAACTATTCTTATGGTCGGCTCTCGAAGATTGTCGTAATCTTCATATAAATGCTGAAGAATTGACAGAATTCAAAATTAAAGGCAAAGATTTGTCAAATTTGAAACCATTCAAACACCCAACAGATCCCACGAATGGTATGCCTTTAATGATAGCTTTATGGGCCTATTGTGTGGAACGGATCAAAGATATTGATAACAGTTCACAATCAATGTCTTTCGGTTACGACTGCAGAGCCGAGAGTCGGGCGATTTTGTCGATTGGTCTAAAATTGCAGAGAATATTAGAAGAATATCAAAGAAGTGGCGGAACTGTCAATGGATTTCTTGACTATAATAAAGCCTTAGAGATCTGGTTTAAAAGTGTGTCCAAAGGTATTATAGGACTCAACAAATCACGTTTAGTCGGTCGTACTTCCGAAGAGATTAATCTATTGAATAATAATTGGTATTCAAACAAATATTTATTTCATTTTAATCGCTTTTAATTTTTTATTCTAGGATTTCATACCAAATAATTGCAAAGAAAAAGTTTGGTTGAGAAGTAATTTAATTTACTTTTCATTTTCTATTCATTAAAAATCATTTAATCTGTTAATTATCAAAGTTTAAGAAAACACTTCAGTTTAAATATTTATAACTTTTGTTAAATAATAAAAATCTCATTAAATATTTGATAAAATACTTACGGTTTGTATTACTTTGTATTAAGCATTCATTTGATTATAAAAATGTTTATTAACCTTTTGTTTGTAATTTAAAGAACATTAAAATCATTTTCATTTGATTTTTATCCAATTAAATGTCAATCAAATTAAAGTTTTAGTGAAAAAAAGTTTTATTTTTTTTATTCTTATCCGATAGTCGGCGCTTGAGTTCAATGACCCTTTGATTGAACGCATGAGTAATACATTTTTTTTGATGCGTTTCACTTGAGTTAGACTTCAATGCAATCATTGATTTGCAATCAAAATAATTGTAATTAAAATAACATTTAATTGTCTTAATATAATATAATGGCGTCTAATTTTGGTTGTGATATAACTCTTCGACAAAACGCTGAAGTCTTAACAAAAAATAGTAAGTGTTTTATCAATTTTTTAAGCAATTTAATGAACTTTAATATATGTTTTGTTTAAACAGTGAAACAAATGGCGTTAAAATCTAATAATAGTCTCAAATCAAAGTCAAACTCAATACCAGTTATTGACATCTCATCCGATGAAGAGACAAAGGATAACAACAAATCTAGTCGTCCGAAAGTCAATAATCTGAAGCGATCTGTGATTAATCCATCAGTAAAAGTATTGGCCAATAAGTCATCAATGAATGGTATTTTTAATGAATTTGATTACTGTTTAGAAATTTTAATGAAATTTAAAATCAAAATTTAGTTCCTATGAGATCTTATCCATTGAGTGTCCGCCGAAACTACGATATTGTTCGGGTAGTTGAGTGGTCATCGGACGAAGAAAACTCACATAACTTTCAAGTGAATGTCAGTCCATTAAAAGATGATGACATTGAAAACAAGCTCAAATCAAATGACTCATCAAATAGTGAGACACCAAACAAACGGTCATTGAAAGTGAAAGTCAGTCTCACGGATAAGAAACGAGTCGTTGAGTGGGAAAACAAGTCTTATTCAAAAGATGAAGAGACGGGAGAATACTTTCATAATCCCAACCAAACCACTGAAATCCTAAGACGAGATCCAAACGAATCAATTCTGGAAGAAAATTACAAAACCAATCAAACAATAAGTAAGAGTTTTTTTTGGTTAAGTTTTAAATTAAATTAATATTGAATTCATTGAACGTTTATTTAGGTTTTCAAACATCACCAGAAGTTGAACCGAGTGTTCGCCCAAAACAGAGAATTCCAGTGAAAGTTGAGAACAAAACTGAGTCTTTGGTAAATCCTAAGATATGTTTGTTTAGATTAAAAAACATTAATTATTTTATTCAGTTTTCAGATACTGCCGAAGACTCAACAGAAGAACCGATTATTTATGAATACAATACAAGTGAATGTTTTGACTTCAATGATGAAGAAGATGAGCGATTACCACATGTTTTGGCTAAAAAACTGTGTGATTTAGGTTTGTAAATGATGTCAATTGAATGTGATTTCAATTAAAAACATTTCTTGTGTTTAATTTAAGACATGAAAACAGCCAGAAAGTGGAGGTTTTCCTTCTATAGCGTGAATAAGAAGAACGAGCACTTATTTGATCCATTCCTGAAACGGGAAGAAATTAATAAATTGAACAAATTGTCAAAATCAGTTCAGTCCTCTGGAGAGCCACAAACATTGGACAGCAGGTCATCTTCAAAGGACACACAGACTACTAAAGAACTTCCGAATTATAGAATTGAATTTCTTGTGTTCGATATGGACCACAAAAGTTTGTTTATATTAAAAAACAATTGAAATTGCATTCAATTAATTAATTCCTAATTAAATTCATAGAACGTGTCCTCACTTTAATCAAAGAATGGATTGGATTCGAAGAATGCGTTGTTTACGTACTGACAGAGTGTGTCCTCAATAAACACACATTCATATCAATCAGTGGTTCGTTAAATAATATGGAAAAGGTATTGAATCCAGTCATTAATCACAATTCAAAGAGTAATAAAATTTACTCATTCTTTTCAAAGATTAAATCTATGCTCAAAATAAGCGTTTCTCTAAAAGAGATAAAAATTAAAGGCTTACCACAGTCTTACTGTTCGATATGCTTCTCGTCTGATCATACAAGAGTTGATTCTAAACAATGCTGTGGCTTTTGTCGGGGCCAAGATCATTTATCACGTGATTGCCACGACATGAAACTTCGCACTCATTCAAATGCTATTCATCCAAAATTTTTGCCCGCAATTAAGAAATTGTATCCATTGAAGTACAGCACTCGTCAAATACGAAATTACATTCGGAAAAGAGGATATCTGACTAAAGCGACACAAGACGTCTCTTTTTATGTGTGGGACCACAAGAAATTCCCAAATGAACACAAAGAGTGGACTTTTGCAGCAATGTATGTCCAGAAGGGCTTCACTAAAAGTGGAAGACCAACAGCTCTTCATGTGGTCATAACTCACCACCCAGTCGGTAAAAAGACCTGTGAAGTACTGCTCTGTGCTTATATTAAAGACCCGGAGCTCAACGATTGTGCTTTACCTCATTCGGGCATAATGTTTACCGATGTCCGAAATAATGGCATTTCGATTAAAACGTTCAAAAAACACTTTAAGGCTATTTTGGGTGAATGTTTTATACAACACTTTTAATTTAATATATAATTAATATAATTTAATTAATGAATTTGTTTTTAATTTTATTTAAAATAGAAAAGAAAACACTTTTCCTCTGGAATGGGTTCAATGATCTTTATTCTTTAGGGATCATTCAATACGACTGCGAATCCATTGGTCTTAATTTAGTTGACCTCTCTTTGGTTCCATTACTAAGGGATCCCTTAAATCACAATAAGTGTGTGTCACTCCAGAAGGCCTACTGGTCTTATAAAAAGAAACTCATTAAAGAGGTCGACCCAAAAATCAGACAATGGAATGGCGGAAATACCGAAATGACTGCCAGAGCTATTCTTAAAGTTGGTGAAGAAGTCCTGCAAGCTCTTGATTATTTTGTAAAGTGGGACCAAAGAGGACCGCCTTTGAAGGACTACACCCAAATTGTAGAGGACTGGATGTCTGGAATAAGAGATGGCAAAGTTATGATTCAATCGGATAAGATCCGTGGCCTCAGTTTAGCCGAATTGAAAAAATTGGAGCAAAAATGGTATAAAAACTAATAGTTTTTTATTATTTATATTACAATAAATAACTTTCTTTTATTTCAAGGGATAATTATCTTAAAATTGCATTAAAGGATAATTATAGTGAAGATCTGGTTCCGTTCTTCTTAAACCATTTGGATATCTATTATTGAATTTATTTAATCGTATTTTCAATTTGCAAGAATTCTCTTATTATAAGCAATCATTCAATTATTTGCAATTATTTCCATTTTTTCAAATATTTAAAAACAAAACTTTTGTGTTAATTATTTACAAATATTATAATCATTCGATTTATTCAATTATTCAAATCAAGTTTTGTGTCAATCATTCGCAGAAATTCCAATTATTTAATCATTTATTTGAATCAAAACTTTTGTGATAATTATTAATAAACAAACAAACATTTGAATTATTAATCAATTTATTTCAAACAAAACTTTTCTTATTTAAGATGAAAATTACATTTCAAACATTGTATTCTTTTTATAAAAAGTTTGATTGATTAAAATTTAACTGTTTTTTCAAAATTACATTTAAAATTAATTGTCATTTATTGGGAAAGTCTTACATATTATTGAAGATATAGTTTTTGCAACACTTCATAAATTCTTGATCTTCTGTTGTCGTTGAGATGAAAATCATCGCATACTCGAAGAAATTGTTGAAACCAAACATTTTCTTGAACTTCAAATCGGATGAAATGTTTGAATATCAATAGCCATAAATAGATTGCATTTTCATCTCTTCTAATGATGGCATCGATTCCTCCAATGAAAAAACAATGGATTGGATGATAAGGTGTGTCCAAACTGATCCAATTGAAATGAATGCCAAATAGATGTTTATAATTAATAAAATCAATAAAATTACAATTGATTAGTAAAAAGGATATGTAATTGTTTTCCATTTTTCAATATTTATTCGAGAAGTTTGAAAAGTTATTGTTTGAATTTTGCTTGGGCAGAGTTTATATATAGAAGTTTAAACCAATCAGAAAGTATTTTCAATTACCTGAAAATGTTGTTTAGCTACATTAAAGATAAAGGATAATAAATTATCAAGTATAATTCTATTGTAAAGCATAAGATTTTTTCATATTTTCCAATTCTTAGAAAACTTAAAGAGAAATGTGTCAAAAAACTGAAGTATTTTTATGAATGTTTGTTTGAATTCATAAAAGTGTTGGTCACAGACAGAAACATAGACAGAATGAAGGAAACGATAACCGCAATGCAATCCATAACCTGTTGTTGCATAAGAAAAGTTAACTTCAAAAGTACTGTACAGTACTGGGCATAGCTTTTTAGTGAGAAACGCCAGAGGCTATAGAATAGGTGTGAAATTTGTGTATCGAAAAAGAGAGAAACATATTTTGTACTTAGCTTTTAATTATCCAATAATTTATATAATATTTTCTTTGTCGGCTATTCTTGAATCTGAGATTCTTAAATGAATTTTTTGAACAGTCAGTTAATTAACAAAATTTTGAATTTTATTTCTTATTGTATTATAAGTAAAACTTTGAAATCAATCAATCAATAAAATTATTAAATTTTTTAAATACAAATTCAATATTTAAATGGTTTATTAAATTTAGAAAAAAAAGTTGATTTATGGATAAAAAAAACAGAGGCATAGATAGGATTATATTTTTGAAAAGTAATAAATGAATGACTACTTATAAGTGAATCTAATTTAAGGTTAAAATAATTTCCTTTTTTATCAATTTTAAAGGCATAGAATTTCCTAATGAAAACTGAAGTGTACTTTTCAGCGATTATACAATATTTATTATTTTGTTTATAAATTTTAATGACTTTTGCAAAGATTGGAAGTTGATCTTGATAAAGTTCATCTTCGATCAAATCAATTGCA
The DNA here is from genome assembly GCA_034699945.1 of Chamobates pusillus. Classification (NCBI taxonomy): domain Eukaryota; kingdom Metazoa; phylum Arthropoda; class Arachnida; order Sarcoptiformes; family Chamobatidae; genus Chamobates; species Chamobates pusillus. The sequence goes on from JAQGCQ010000611.1 coordinate 12,253, forward strand.
TAGTATTTATCACAACATATTTCAATGCCTTTAATTATAACACTTTGGATTTGAAATATATTTTCAAATGAATTTGTTTGAAGGCCTATAATAATGGAATTTAATATATTTTTAGGAATTTGATCCTTGGTTACCAGTTTTTCATCAATAAATTCTAAGTCTCTAACAATTTTTGAAGGAAAACCATTAATAAAGGCTTGTTCTTGATGAGTTTTAAACATTGTAAGTGAGGGATTTTTCATATTATTGCAAGATTTCATTCTTTGAGCAAAAGGTAAGTGCTTCCGCTCGAACATTAAACTGGATAGGTATACAATGGGCCCCTTTCTGTCAAGAATTTCACAATAATGTGTTATTAAATGGAATTTTAATACAAAATGAAAGTTTGGAAACACTTTAATGTCATTTAAAAAGTTTTCAATAGCTTTGGCCAGAATTGGTTTCCAACTTTTTTCATAAAACTCTGAATATATTATTGCCATAACTTTTTGGAAAGAATACCACACTTTAAAACATTTGTGATCATTATCTGGACCCCATTGTCTCTCAAAAATCAAAGGAAGAGTATTAAAAAAATCTCTTTTTTGGACTCCATATCC
>JAQGCQ010000612.1:0-12846 GCA_034699945.1 Chamobates pusillus
TGTTGTTGCTGTTGTTGAGGTTCGTGTCCAGTGATGTGTTGATTGTGATTCGCAGAATTCGGTGGCGGTCCTAATGGCTGAGAATTGACTGCCGGCCCATTATTGGAATTATTGACCGACGGTTCGCTTTGGCTATTTTCGGAGTCACTACAACTTCCACTACTGCTTCCCTTTTTGCCTCCTTCAGTGCCGTTCCCATTGTGAGTCTTGACGTGTTTACTGAGATGATCGGAACGCATAAACCGTTTGTTACATACGGGACACGCGAATCGTTTCTCTCCCGTATGAGTCCGTAAATGTCTTTGGAGTTCATCGGAACGGGTGAAGCGCTTACCACAGAAAAGCCAATTACAAACAAAAGGTCGCTCTCCTGTGTGCCAACGCAAGTGTGCCTTAAGATGAGATGTTTTGCCATAAACTTTACCGCAACCGGGAATATGACAGCTGTGAATATTCTTCTTTCTCAGGTGAGCCCCAGCGGGTCCCAAACGCTCAGCCTCCTGACAATTAGGGCAGTCGCACGTCGCACGACCCGTATAACGCCGTTGAGAGCGCGGAGATGGCACCTGAGGAAGAGCTGGTTGAGAAAGACCGAACGGTGAGGCACCGACACTTTGTGCTGAGGGCAACATTTTGTAAGTGTCTTGAAGTAAGTGCTGTCCCGAAGATAAAAGATGTGCGGGAGTTGTAGCCGCGGCTAGTGATGATCCGAGTCCATAGTCGCCAGAGCCGCCGTAATTTGATTGCAACTGTGAATGCAGTCCAGGCCCTCCACCAGACATGTCATGGAGCCAACTGCCAGCTGCGGCGGCACTGGCCGCCTGTGCAGCATGCACGTCCCACCACGATGAAGAGTTAAGAGTATTCACTGAAGTGACCTCTGGTTTGATAGTTGGGTGACCAGAATTCATATTAAACGGCCAGTTCTCATAAGGATGAGCACTGACACCAACTCGAGGATACATTGAGCCCAAATGAGAGGACTCACTATGCATTTTGCCCAAGAAGCCTGTCTGACCACTTTCCGAACATGACGTAACAGCGGTGCCCGGATAGAAGAGGTTGTCACTCGTATATGAGGTGGTGCCACAGTTGGATGTGACCGGGCGCTGATGAGCATAACTCGTCAAACTGGTTGTGCTCGTGTTATTGGCTATTGTAGGAACTCTTTGAGGTAGAGTAGAAACTGGTGGTGCTGTCGAATTCGGCGGAGAGCCTGAGGTGCCTAACGCGCCACCACTTGTGCCCTTTTTCCAAGGATGAAACCCTTTGCCTACAGCAGCATCAGCTAAGGGCGGGGGAGTCTTACTGGCCAACTTATTACATTGTGCGGTCAACATTGCTAAAGGATTGCCGCCGAGTCGCGGGTGTTCCTAAAAATACACCAATTATTAGACAAAATGCAATTATTAAGACTCTGAACATAAAAGGCATAAACAGTTGTATATTATGTGTACGAAAGTGTCTCTCAATGTCTTTGTCTCTCATTTGTGGTACTAATAATCAAATGCGTGTCAAAGCAGTAGATATTATTGGAGTCCAAATCATTGGACTCACAGACAATGTTTGCAGAGGTATAGCCTATCGTCAAATAATTGTAATAATGTGTGGCAACACAACTGCATAAAACTAATAGCGGACTGGTATATGGTATATATATTGATCTAATGAACAATTTAATCAGTCGGTCCCCTCACGCAAAGCATCGCAATCCATGCATCGTATAGTAGTAGTCATTAGGCTTTCACTTTTGCAGTTCACAGTTTGGGCGGAGATTTTTTCCAACAACTGTTTGTTGCTCTCCTGTGCTTTTAGCCATCGCTACCACACCCCGAATGAGATCAAGTTTTCGGGTGGAGTGCAATCAGAGCTACTAAACAAAGAAATAGCGAAAATGCGACCAAAATCCCTACTTTTATAACATTTTTGTTGTTTTTCAAAATGATTTCATAAATTTCACCAAAACATGGCTTTAATATACTTTGGCTCTCATTTAAACTGATTTTATACTCATTTTAACATAAATTTATCGTTACTTTCACTTATACTCAAATATAAGGAATTACTTCACTTTCAATGATTGATATCATAAAAGTTATGTTCAAAAACAAGATTTCATTACTATTACTGATGTGTATATAAAATATATAAAATCAGATAAAACTTAATTGAATTTCTCTCTATATTTGACTTCAAGTCATTTAATCACTGCTAACAATACTAATATAAAACCCTATTTTCAGAATAATTGTTCAAATAATTAAACACAAAATATTCCATAAATAGAAATAATAGCATCTTGGACTATTCTATTCTAACTAATTTCACAGTCATTTTAAAAATTTGATGAATAAATTTGATTTCAACTGATTTTATTCAATGCTTTTTAGATAAAAATTGTGAGGAAAATAATGAAAGTAAATAAAAAATGGGCAGAAATTTATTGTGAATTTAATTTGGTGTGAAATTAACGATAGCTTCGATGTCATAATTATTTAAGCCTTAAGGGATGACACGTTTCTTCATATATTAAAATATTGGCCTTTTTTACACAAAAAAGTAAAAACCACTTCTTGTGGGGTCTTCTCTCGTGTTCTTTAAAAATTTGAATTCTATTTAAATATTTATAATGAAAGTGAATAAAAAAATGTGAAACAAATGAAATATTCAAAAGTCAAGATCATATTCATTCTTTATCAAAAAATTCGATTGAACATGGTAATAAATCGAAATCCTTCAAAAGAACTTCTTCAATGACATACTGTCTATAGAGGTAATGAACCTGCAATTATAGCTATATTTTTGCCCTATCAACATTTTCTTAGAAACAATTAAATTTTGGTGAAAATAGCCTTAAAATAAAACTAAAGGCAAACCCTCACAACACTCATAAAAGTTGGTTATAGTGAAAAAGGTAACTCATTTATGCATGTTCAAATTTAATTGATTTGGGCTTAATTTAATATATTTTAGAAAATAATTATAATAAAATAGCAAGATTATATCACATTATTTTAAATAACTCGGAAATGCGTCAATGAGTTTATAAATTGTGGCCAGGTAGGTCAGGTAGACAGGTAGGTCAAAAATGTACTTGGGTATATCAAAATAATGTTCTCATATTATTTATATATAAATTTTCATATAATATGTCATTCGATCAGAAATTATACAACAGAAGCGAATGGAGTACAGCCCCGTCCATCCTCTTTATATGGACAGCCGCAACGACAACACCCATAACCGCCTCTTTGCTTTTGAATGCCAAAAAGAGATCAATGGATGCAAAAAAGACGAGGGTTTGACAGGGCCTGACTGTGCTATGCATGACATACCAGTGATGGCAGCGATAGTATTGTTGTCGAAAGAAAAGCTCTGCAATCGATATGAGTGTTGAGTCGATCCAACTTATAATCTCAGATCTAAGCACTGATACTCTACATCAGTGTTCACACCAGTGCTCACAACACCGACGGCTCGCACTTAAAAGCCATTCAAGAAATCCAATAAAATGCTAGTCTTTGCACTCAAATGACCGCTCAGAGGATTATCAGATTTATCGGCCGAGGAATCAGTTACCAGTTTTGGACACACATATGGATACACAGACACACACAGACACACACTTATTCACTTAACCTATTGTTTTGATGCCTTAGGCATACCTCAGCACACACTCAATTCAAATACTGTTGACGGTTAACCGACTTTACACCAAATCACTGCCTTTTTATCATCAAAACTAATAAAATCAATAGATTTTCTCAATACAGGGATCAGTTTAAAAGAACCTTGATCATTTGATTATTCTTTAAATTTATTATAAATTATTGTTTGTTAGATATTTTGAGAACTGAATACATATTTCAATGAAATAATGATTTCAATTGATTTGATTGAAAATTGAAATATGAAATCAATGCTATCATTGAAATAAAGAGTTGAAAACAATTGTAAGAAAATTTAGTGGTTTTTTGTTAAGAATATAAATATTGAGTCGAAAGTCAAAACTAATGTCAAAAAGTGAATGCAATTAACTCTAACCCGTAAGCCATCTGTCAAAAGGAAGGTCATCCCAAACATTGAGTGAATATATTAGTTTCTAAGCGATCCTTTGAAGTGGACTATCCTTACTATGTGTTTAGAGCTGATCCCTTTCGGACCGTCCAAAGTAATAATGAACGGGCGGTACAAACACTTGTCGCAAATTTTAGAGAAAATGGGTTTAAGGGTTAACTCGCAGTAAATGTAAAGATGTTTTGTTTTGTTTTCTTTTCCGACAGAAAACTAATTATTCGATAAATAATGGCATAAATTGTGGAAAAGAAACACAAAATAAGTTTTGACAGAATATCTCACAAATAGTCGAATAATTGAGAATAAAAGCAAAAGTCGTAAAAAGTAATGCACTTTAGTTTGGATTTGATTCTAATGTCTGAGTGGTTAACAACAGTAGCGACCAAAGGATCAAAACTCCCAAAACTGGCAAAACTGTGAAAACTGGTGGCTATTCTATTGACAAAAGTTGGCATTCATTGCACAATAGACACATCCAGTGGTTGATGAATACCAACTACTTTTGCCATTAAATACAAGGAGAGGTGATAGCAGTGATTGCCTCCTCGGGGCCAAACATATGTACGACAACACCGCATCGCTAAACGGAGAACATAGAGCACAGCCATAGAGCCATAGAGCACCTCACCTTTTCAAATGCACAACTCTGCGGGACAACAGAATAAAGAGAGTGAGGAACTGAGAGATTGGTGTATGTATTGGTGCACAACTGAAAATCTCAACTTTTATGTTGTGCTCAATTCAGTCCATACATTCATGTATTGATGTTTGTATGTAAAGCGCTATAAATGTGCGAACAGAACAGTGCCAACAGAATCAACTGCGAGCACAACACAGCATAACAGCCCAACACGTATTCACTATTCAATAATTTCTTTTTATCCTTTAGTGAGGTTTAGCCGATGGCTTAGCCGTAGTTTAGTGTTATTTGTAAGCATACGCCTGTCTCAGCGCATACACAGCACATACATACTGCCCGTCTCCTGCAGTGAATGTCCCGTTTCGGCTTTGGACACAACTTTACAACCAAAACCATTGCACAGCAGTTGGCCTCTACTATCACAGTCACTAACACACACACATACATACATAGAATAACAGGAAAGCCTTCGCTAAATCTCTCTCTCTCTCTCTCTCTCTCTCTCTCTCTCTCTCTCTCTCTCTCTCTCACCCTCTCCTTCTCTCTCATTGAGAGTGGAATATATGCTTATGAGCGGAGATATAGCCATATATTGTGTTCTATTGTAGAGACGGAGCAAAAAGCAATGGAAAGACATATACTGTATGTAAGCACTAAAGTAGTGGTAAAGCAGTCTTGAGTTTGGAAAGGCATCGCATCGGCAAAGAAGCCGTCAAGGCGTAGAGCATCATGATCTACAATGATCTATGTGTGTACAGCACCAGTATGTAAGGCAAGCATTTTTCACACACGTCAAGCTATTGGCACTACACTACAGAATACATGTATTCCTCGAAGTCGGAATCCCCTCACATTTCGTGCTCTCTTCCCCTAAAAACCTTTTCACTGACTTTAGTTTTGGTTATAATAAAGGCAAACACTGCACACAAATGTGTTGCCAATACTACTAAAGCTATGGCTATAGGTTTAAGATTTGTCTTTACTATCAATAGTGAAGCGATGGTTAGTTTGTTTCATCAAAGACCTAAAGCCGTTCCCCTGAATCGACCAGAAATGACCACTGCTTTCATTGCTTGCATTCATTTCTTGTATACATTATTATAAACTATTTTACGTTTGAATTGTTGTGAATGTGTTGTCACTAAATTCCAAAAATGGTCAATACATGCCTCTGACAATACCTGTGCAAAACACCCGTCTATTGTTTACATGAATTTTCACATTTTTAACAAATGTATGAATAAATTCACTTTAAATGTGAATATTTTATTTTTGGTCAATAAAAACATTTCGATAAAAAGTGGTACTCTTTTTGATTAACAAAAGAATTTCAGTTTTGATCCATACTTCTGAGCACTACTTCGTAGCACATCTTCGCAGCTGTTTTTGAGGTTTGCAACTGTTATGCGAAGGCCTTAGTCTCAGAATAAGAACTACATAACTGTGATATTGACTGAAAGCATGCGATCCATAAGTACTTCAGACACAACACATAGACAGTGAAAACACGGCTAATATGTTGGCATAGAATGACTTCAATCTAAGGCTTGTTGGTCTCAGGATGGATGAGACGGCTGTGCGCGGCCTGTAGGGAAGCACTGGTCCGTAAAGACAGGCCTTTTTGTGGGTTCGACAGCAAGCCCTCAAATTTCTAGGGAAACACTCATCCCATGTGTAAATTGTATGTAATATTTGGCTTCAATTCCAGTGAAACCAATGGAAAGGGAATGCATTGCAATGCGTGGCAACTGAAGTGTCGCCGAATTATTGAATTATCGATAAATTATCAAATTATTAAACAATTTTGATTACAATTATGATTAGCTATTAATCGAGACGTGAATCGCATTCATTATCGGCTTTTTTTTTGTTAAGAATACAACAAATTATACAAAAATATTAGTCGACTATTATTACAATGAATAGCAAATCAAAGTATTTGGTTTCGAATTACTTCTTCTCTGATCTCATATCTTATTTCCATTGGAGAGCCCTTCACTTTTGTTATGCTATTCCAATGTAATGTTTGCCATTGAGCTTACTACTACTACCAGCGCTGCCTCACTATGACAAGCATCGCGAAGTACCGACTAGTAGTGACTAGTGGTGTGCACTTCTTATAAATATGGTTGTGATGTGAAGGACCCTATTTGTAATTCGACTAAAGGATGTTTTGACAAACGCTAAGGTAGTGATGAAATCATTACCATATATAGAGGATAAGGTTTCACTTCGACACTTCTCACAGCACCCGACAAACACTTCTTACTAATATTACATTATTTGTTTGCCTTTCTTTTATTCGACTATTTTTTAAATGTTTTTTCAAAAGCGATTCAATTTTTATTAACATTTGAGTGGAAGTAATAATAATAATAATAATAACACAAAATATAAAAAATAATTGTCGTTAATTTTCAACATTAAATAAGTCGCTCCACTCTCTGAAGAGTCGGCTCCAAAATATTGCAACTATTATAAAGAAAACCATTGTTTACTTATGGCTTCTTTACTGCTTTAATCGAAGCCTTAGCCGAAGGAGAGCCCAAACCATTGGCAGTGATCTCAGACTCATAAAAATTGTAATTATGGTAATCGAAAGCCGGCTCTAAACGATTTGGAATTTAAAATTGAACAAAATTGAACACGATTCACTATGAATTGCCAATACTTTCCAGTACTTCAATTCAATAAAACATTTTTTCTAAAAACTTCTTTGAAATCACTTCGAAATTCTTTATAAATCTATTTTGGGTTTTAAAAAAATGTTCATTCATTCAATTATCGTTCAAAAGTCTAATCAATTAGAAATTCATGAAACAGTCATTAAAACAATTTCTTTAATTGATTTCCAGTTTAATGAAAGGGAACGATAAATGTTTGCTCACTATATATATATTTATAAACTATTTTCTAAATCAATACTTAAATATAATTTGAAAAATAGTTTAAATGATTCAATGAATTGATTTTTTTAAAAAAAATCGGATCAAATAAATTCAAATCATTTATTAGATAAATCATCGAATGATAAATTGATAAACAACAACAACAACAATGGAAAAATAAAAATTCAACAAGGGGCAATTAATATTTTTCTTCAAATCACAAAGAAATCGGCAAGATTATTTGAAAATGATTCTCGATTTGATCAATTGATTTCAAAAACAACAAACTTTTGTTCATAGAAAATCTAATAAACTAGGTAAATAGTTATTAAAAAAAAAACTTTCTTTATAACTAAGTCATGATTAGGATATCAATGAAAAAAAAAGTTTTAAAAAAATTGCACCCAAACTAAATCCAAGGATAAAATTCAATTTTGAAATTTTACAAATAATAACAATTAAACTCGAATTTTATGAACTTTAATAACAAACCACTGAAAATGATAAGTTGTGTTAGCATTTAAATTTGCACATGGTCACACATTCCAAATGACACAAACTTGGTCAGATACAAATATAAATGATATTATTAAGGAGAATATCAATTGTATTAAATAGTTTGCTAGATTCAAACTTTATGTATTCAATTATATTTTAATAATGAAATTAGAAATAAATTATTTAATTTTGTTCTTAAAAATAATTGAATGTTTGAACCCATAATTTTTCTCACCGTTGAGTTTAATTCGATTTTAATTACAGTAATCATTAATATTAATATTCAATGTTAATGAGTCGAGTATTTAACGACTTTTCAATCATTTTCTTTTAATTTTACAATAAATCGATGAAATTCTTAATAAATATATTATTCAATTGAAGTCAAGTTTAAGTTCAAAATAAAAATAACACGAATTTAGAAAACAAAATACTCTCAAAAAATTCTCAAAAGTTTAAAAATGAGAATAAAAAATAATATTTATTGAATTTAATTTGAATTAAGAGAATGTGAATATATTTCTGATAACCGAATCTAATTCAATAAATGACTGACATTTGAAGAGAATGTCTTCAAAACATTTGAAGAGACATTTGGGAAGAATTAGGAAAAAGTGAGAAATTAAATGAATTGGTTTTGAAAGTAAATTGTGTTATAATTGTAACGATTATTAGAAGTAATAAAACAGTTGATAAGACATTAGATGAATATAAAAGCGGTGATAAACATACCATTTGTATGAGAGAACTGGTCATAACGAAATTGGCGTCCTCGCCCAAGTGGGGCGGCTCTGGGGTGCACAGGTCAATGTTGAGAATATATACTCTGATGAAAATAGAATTCGCGACTTTCAAAACTCAAACTAAGTTATGAAACCTGATCGCGAGCCCTGAGCTCATGAGCCCTGTAAACACTGAACAGCAGTAAACGCGTGGCGAAACAAAACTCGAGACGATATATTCACAACGAGTCCATCCCTTCTTTACATTTGATCATTCACACAGACTTCACATAGACTTCACACAAACGGCAGGTTCAGCCTCCATACCAGCCCCAAAACGCCCCGTACATCCTTTAGCAATGCATGCGTGTCTCGCTGTGAGAGCTGACACAATAGGGGAACACCACTCAAATATTGAGACACTGACGAAGCTTTTGCCTCTTTCTTAAAGCGAATCCAATTTTTTAAGGGAACGATCAAGATCAAAATCAAGGGCAAAATACTAATCAACTTTTCTTACTATTTCTTAACGATTAACTAATTTCTATCACAACTTAGCGTTTGTGCCTCTCTCTCACTCTCTCTCCCTTTCCCTCTCTGACTCTCACCCGCTCCCTCTTCTGTTTGGCTGACTTTTTTGCATTTCTTATTCTTTTTTATTTTATAATAAAATCTTTAGACAAGTCTTTCATTTAATGTTAAACTGAAAGAGAGTGCAAAGAGAGGGAGACTATTGGCAGCGATGGCTCACAACTAACTCATTGTTGTGGGACTTGTATGGCAGGAATCGCAAAGTTAAGCCTGTTTTTGACAGCACTGAAGTAGTCTTCACCAAATTGGACCGCTTTATGAGTGCCGCACTTGAATAGCACGAGACATACGGATAGGTATGAGAATGACTGCGATATGACTGCCAAATGACTGCTATATGACTGGTGTATGGCATCAACAAAATGCCATTTACTTGAATTTACTTCAATTATGAAGAGCCGAATAACATCTTTAATTGACAGCAAAATTTAAATTCGCTTTTGTGATGTCGACCACTCTCTTAGTTTTGGTTACTCTCTTTCATAGCCTACTAGTGCTGTGCAGTCCCTCTTGTGTTCACATTAAGACGAATATCACGAAAACATAACTTTTTTCGCACGCATTCAGAAAATATTGGAAAATAAAAATCAAAATTAAAAATGAAATAATGGATGTGTTCGCAGGTGTGCTGTACTGCACAGACATCACACGCTTCTGTTGTTGACCCGAAATAAAAAATAATAGCAAATTATTGTCTATTTTTCTACACTAATGTTTGCAATACTTATATTCATTCATAGGTTTGGAGCGACTAAACAGCCCTTCAGTTATTCTTTTAATGTTTTGCTCTGACTTTTCACTTAGACTTCAAGTCTCCTTTGAATAGACTATTGGATAGACTGCACGAGTGAATCATTGAATGAGTCCACAACTCTGAAGAACAATATTTTGTTCAATTCTGACAGACAGTGTTGTACTGCTGTTACTCACTATATGTATAATAAACCGCATCTTATTATACAAACAAAACTAATGTCCGATTCTTACCAAACAAATGAATGGTTCAATCGATTTGTTTGAACCGAATTCTATTCAAAAAATTTTATATTTAATTCAACGACAGGTTGTGTTCACGCGACTCAACCATTCTTTAAGAAGTTCCAAGAATTCATTTGTGATCATCAAAAGCTCTTTCAAAAATCATAACAAGTTTTGTTGTCAGTCCGTCAGATAAGTTGCGCTCCAATAGAATCACTGACTTTAAAGCAATCATCAAATTCTGCTGAAAGTCAAAAATGTCAGAACAGAATCAACTTTCAAATTAAAGTCAATTAAAATCTTTTTCAAATGTCTATTAATTAGATTTAGAAAAAGACACTTTTTTAGATAATTGAATGCCTTTTTGAATTCCCCTTTGAATGCCCTGGTTAACTCAATATTTATTATAATTTCATCTTTTAATGTTTATTTATTTGTGAGAAAAGAGTCGGAATCTTATAGACTATAGAATTGGTTGAGATTTAATGCGATTACATTTATCGGTATTTTGTAAATAATCTAATTATGGAAACAAAACTCCCGGTTCCACCTCTTCTCATGAAACACATTCAGAGGAATACCACTGATCCGAATCGTGATCACAACAAACAGAATATACCTGGTATAACTGGTACTAGAATCAATTTTAACTGAAATCACTTTAATAATCTTCAATAAAATAATTGATTAATGAAAAATAGCAAGATATTTTTCAATTTTTGCAAAAAAAAAAAATTCTAGAAGACAAACATTTTCATAATTTAATGGTTTAACTTTGTATTTGACTAGAATTTTAGAAAACATGGACGAAACAAGCAAGTGAAATTAATTTTTATAATGGAAATATTCGACAGTTTCTAATTTATAGCCATTTATTAGACTGAACATTGGTTTTGGAGCAAAATTTAGCATGATTATTCAACGAGAATATTGTGATAATTTGGTTGGAGCCGTGTTCGGGGGAAAAGGTTTCGGTGAAAAGAGGTGATACTAAACTCCCCACTGTTTCCCAAATTATAAACATTATTTGATAAGCACTCAAAGCACTCATGAGATAAGTATACAAATAAGGTTTTATGTAAAAGCACGCAATCATTGCAAGTCTGGCCGTTTGCAGACAAGTGTTGATAAGAGGGATGTCTACGAAATCTTCATCGGAAAAACAACAGACATTAGATTGAGATTAAGAAGACTATCACGAAATGAACAGTTGTTTGCACGCAATATAAATATATAGTGAATCAAATGGAAAATTCATAAAAATAACAATAATTGTTGTAATATTTGCAGGTATTGTAGGCATTCGCAGGTTTGCCGAAAAACACGCTTCTGTTATGTGTTATCAAACGAAATAATAGGGACCATGGTAATTTTGGACCAGTTTTAGTTTTATATTTGCAATGAGAGAACACAATCGAGAGAAATATTTTCGTTCATAACTGATGTAAAGCACTGTTTATGTTGTTTTGAACCACTTTTTTCATCTTTAGGTTCGGGTTTTCAAACAGTTGTGTTTGACGGACAGGACGGACAGGTAGACGTTATTAAGGCATGATTTTGTGACATTAATGTCAGCTTCAGAGCCAAAAAAGTCTATATTTATGGCTCTTTATCTCTGATGTTCTCCTATATAATTACAATGATATAAATCTTGAGTACAATTAAGGCTTCAGCGCTCACTTCAAACCACTAACCATTCTCTCCGTTCAAAACTGACAAAAATCAGACCAATACTAATACCAATACTATTGGCTCCACATTTCTCAATGATATAAATTTTAAAATCAAATCAATTATCTCTGAAAAAAGCTCTGAAAGTCTTTTAGATTTGATTTCTAAATATATTTCAATTTATTTATTTGTTTTTCAAGTCTTTGGAATTGAGTGAAACAATCGGTAAAAGAATGGATACATTCGGCAAATAATACACTCATTCAATACATTCAATATTGAGGGGAGACTTATATTAGAGAACAATCAGAACACTGACAGAAACAAAATTGATGGCACAAAACACATCATATTAGGTGTGGCCTCTCCTCCAGACTTCATACATTGTAAGAGCTAAAGGTTTTTCATTAGTAATACAAATTTCGGCGCTTCTTAAGAGTCTAAGAGTTTGAAAGTCAAAGATGTTGTTTCCCAAAGTGGGAACACTAGGCCTTTGAGGGACGAACTGGTCATTGATTGAAATTTGTTTAACTATTAACACCGCTTAAATGCACAAACATTAGAACCCGAGGCCATCAAAATAATTAAAAAACATTGGCCTCGACTTAAATGGGTTTTTATCCAAAAATCAATACTTCAACGATATATCAGAACAAGAATTCAATTTTTCGATTCAACAAAAATTAACTTCAATTAACTTTCACTTATTTTTGGCGTTCATATAAAATAAAGATTTGATTGAAGACATCAAAAAAATCTGTACGGAATGGACTTACACTCA
>JAQGCQ010000613.1:0-12843 GCA_034699945.1 Chamobates pusillus
CACAAAGTATTGCTGGCTTTCCATTGCATACATAATGTATTGAATAATGCATTAATGCATATATAGAATAGAGTTAGGATTTAACCCAACGTCTACTGAATTTTGAGCACAAATAAAAACAAATCTGGGTCTACGGTATGGGAAGTGTGCATATCATTGACAATGTTATGGAAGAGGAACAGCAAAAGCCATGTATGCGTTAATCTTAATTTTCTTAAACTCAAAATATGATAAAATATTTCATAGCAAAAGTCTGAGTTCAGCAAAATGTTTATCTATGATATTCAAAACTCAACTCTTGGATGGGAAAGGTAGCACTGCTAGCAGTCAAATAAATCAAATCAATTGTATTTTGATGGACAGACCCAACAAGAATTCCAATGAATTAACGATAAATTTGAAAAACGAGTTCCGCGAATATTGAATACCAATCGACTCATCGATTCATCTGAATATTGAATTTGTAGATAATTCACGAAAAAAACAAAAAATCCAATGATTTTTGATTGACTTAATATTTGCAATTTGATTATTAATCAAAATTAAAGTCTTTCTCAAAATTTAAATTATTTTCAAATATTCCAAAGCACAAATTATGCCGTTTTTATAAAAAGTACTTGATGATATAATTATTGATTTAAAGCAATCAATGAGAAGGAAAAGTAATGGACATAATATCAGTGTTACTCACAAAGTGTTCATTGATTTAAACAACTTTTTATGTTTTCGTCAAAACATTAGTTGTTTGCCTTAACACTAATCATAGCTTTTAATATTCAGAAGTTCTGAATAGTTGTGAAACAGAACTAAGAGTCAAATAAATATTTACATTTGTTTTGAGTTATTTAATTGATTTTTTACGTCAAGAAATTAAAATCCAAAGCAAATAAATCAAAAGAAAATGAGTGAAAGCTTAGAACTAATGAATGGCTTGACTACGGAATAGGCTTTTGGTCAGACAGACAGCAAATGCATAAAATTTAAATGAAATATTAGTGAATATTCGGCTTTTGAGACACCGGTATGTGAACTGAGCGTTGATTATATGCGTTAAACAAACTGTTATGACTTATGACTTGTGAGCCAAGAAATATTTAACTCAAAACTTCATAACATATAAACAGATGTAAACACATAAAAGACGAACAAATTTTTGGAGAAAAGAAGAATTTAAGTGAGTTTTTGATGCGATTGTCTGATAGCCAGTAATGGCTTTAAGCTGTGGCTTCACATTTGGAGTCACACTTTCAGTCTCTCATTCACTGTAAATAACGCGTTACACTCAAAACGCGTGCAAACGAATGGGCAGCACATCTGAGGGGATGCCATCGTTTCACTACTGAATGTGTTGTTTAATTGTTGTGAAAACTAAAGTTTTGCAGCGAAAACAGTGAGCCATAAGTCGTGTATTTGGAATACCAGGAAACCAATGTGCCATTAAGTGTTGCACTCCACAGTGAGGCTGAGCCCAACCAGAGTCTACTCAACACTACACAACACTACACAATACAACACAATATGATATCAAACATTAGAAGACCTAATATTCCGAACACTAAAGAATGTGTTTCCAAAACTTTTACTTATTTTCACCGCTGGAGTCCTACCGACTAATGAAAACAATGTGAAAAATTTCTGCTGCCATTCAACTAAAGTCACGATTATGGTGAGCCCAACTCTTCTCTCTCTCTCTCTCTCTCTCTCTCTCTCTCTCTCTTCAAATTTAAGAATTCTGGATATATAGTGAGTAATACTAATGTTAGCACTGGTATAGAATAGGATTGATTTGAGTCTGGGTCCACTATCGTGGTTCGCCATCAGTGAAGTATCTGTTGTGAGCCGAACACAATTGTAACCGGCATTTAAGTCGAAAAAGAGATCCCCTCCTGTCTAGTATCGATGTGTGGGAGAGTATATGTTTTAGACTGTGTTTTGTGAAATACCCGAACGAATGAATGCATATTAACTTCAGTCAAGACTATGGATACACACAATGCATATGAAAAGACACTCAATCTTTAGAATCGGTTGGCGTTTGGCTTACAATCTATTATTATTAGCCTTTTTTCGCCTTTGCTTTACAGTCATAGATGTGCACCAAAAGTATGAACAGCACAGATGACAGTCTCCATGAAATATAGCCGTCCAAAGAGTCTATAATAACAAAAGCTCAGTAAAGAGCACAGAGAGAGATGAGCTTTTGGTGATAGATATCTCAAAAGTTCCCTACAGTTGATGCCAGCGTTCGCTTATAGCACTGGTAGTGCTGTCAGTAGTTGTGATACAGTCAAGTGATACACGACTCGGCCCTAAAGCGACAACATTTATACGTTGATGAATTTAATCAGATCCCAATTCTATGAGAATAGACATCGCAGTAAAGCTCAAACAGTCTTCACTTTTACACAACTATTCAGAGCACACGCCGTTTAGACGACACGTTTCAAAATCATTTGTTGTTTGCATTTCTTTCTATCAATTTTTTTCTCCAAAACCTTTGAATAATTTTTTTGGCAAAAAATGTTTATATAATATGCAAATTTGGGCTTTGATTTTGTCTGCACTTATTATTAATATTTTTGAGAGAATGGTTATGGTTTGCCCCGAAGAGTGGAAGAGTGAGTTGACATGTAAATTCGGCAATAATATGAGGTGCGCCCACATATAAACTCAAATTATGAACCCTTCAACTGACGCATCACTTATCAAAGGCACTAAACTTTGAAAAAATAATAATTCTTTTTTTGTGGCATTCATTCAGAGCATAATTTATGTCGATTTGAGATCTGACTCCTCGGGCGGACTTAGGAGTGACTTATAGCCACAGCCATACTTATAGTGAGAGAACAGCCATCAAGGCTTTCAAGTCTATGAGAATGCATTAAATAACTCAGCAGTAGTTTCGCTACAGTTTTACGTTTTTTAAAAACTCGCTGCATATTTCTTAGGAAAGGTATGTTATGTATGGCTTACCTGAATCACTCTCATATTGAGACCAGTTTCCTGAGCCAATTGTTCCCTAATATGTCGGGTGGGTTTCGGTGTTGCAGCGAAGGCAGCCTTTAATGTTTCCAATTGTTTGGCTTTGATTGTGGTTCGGGGACCTCTTCTTTTGGTACCTCCCGGTTGGTTCTCGTCGTTGGCGGCACTGTTGGAACCAGAGGCCTGTGTCGGTGATGTAGGATCTGTGCCACCATTGGTGCCGTTGGGACCACTGATACCTGAGTCACTCATAGAACTGCTGGCAGACATGGGTGAGCTCTTGCTTGACATAGCTGCTGAGTGATGGCCTGACCCGTGACCAATACTGCTCAACGATGGTAGAGGTCCGATGCCTAATAAATTATCGTCTTCATGGTCAGAGTCAGCCCCATGTGGACCAATGTCTAGCTCTGGTGGACTAACTATACTGTCGTCTAAGTCTGGCTCACCAGGATATCCAGCGGTCAGTACTGCAAAAGAAAGTAAAACAATAGTAAAACAATTGAAGTAATTATGGATTACATGAGTCTGTAGTGAAAAACAAATTGCAAACCAGAATACAGAGTAGAGACTCAGCTCTCACTGAGATCTTTGTTTTCAGTTTAGTTTAGTTTAGAGTTTATGACAAACTTTCAAATACTAAACACTAAAACCTTATTATTGAGAAAAAACAAATCGATCATAAAAAGTGAAGCCGGATCTGAACAGTATGTACTCCAATGGATTCCCTACTCTTTCTTACAAATGATGTAAAACATTATGTCAGACATCGAAATACGCACAGGTATTAAATATACCAATGGCTCTGTTTTACTATAAAAAAAGTCCAAAGGCAGTGGTAAAAAGGTCGGCACCGCTCCACTCCTGAGGCGCTTTTTATTATCCCTTCCATAATTTTGTCTCACAAATAATCGGTTGAAAGTATACGATATATACGATATATACGATATATAAGATATATAAGACCAGAAAATCTATTTCTACGTCACACTCAATGACCGAAACTTTCACTTAAAAGTTACCGGTTTGTAGTTTGCGAGTCTTCACCGCGTAGTGAATATTCACCGCATTTAATCACAGGACCGGCAGTAATGACCATTTTTCACTTTTTAGCTAAAAGGCCATCGTTCTGATGGTTGTGTCGTTCTGTCGGCCGTGCGATCTCTCACTCTATCAAAAATGTGAGTCAAAGCCCAACATATTTAGTATAATATATTATTTTGTCTGCAAAATGACACCAAAAATGTTTTCAATGATAGCGTAATGTTTGTAATATTTTCCCCAATTCTATGATAGAAGTAATGATAGCAAAAGCTGTTAATGTCTGCCATGTATTCAATGAGAAGTCACAGCCATAGGAGGTGGTGGCACTCAGGACGCTGACAGGTATCACTTGGTGTGAGAAACCATTTCGGACATATGCTATACTCCTGTGTTTCCGCTTTGCTTATCATAGTATGTATTCGGAGTCAATTCAATGAAGAGTTGTTTTCAATAAATTATTCACAATTTATTTTCATTGATTCCAAACCTAAACTTTGATTAAAACAAATTCTGTTTTTTGCTATTTTTGTTGAACGAACTCAGAATAAAATAAATAAAATGACTAAAAATAAAATAAGACTCCAATCGAAGAATGATTTTTTTTTGTGAACCAAAGAAATTGTGAATAAATTAATTGATTTTCAAACAAAATGAAAATATTTTCTTCCACTGAATATACAATTCATTGTCGAAGAAAAATATACTCTTCTATTGAAAGCTATTAATATCAGACACAACCAAACCATTATTATTGCATACAATAGAGGATCGGGTTTAATGTTTGGCTTTGAGGTAAGCACTGAAATTGAGATGAGTTTTCAATAACAATATAAAAATAGGATTTTTTAAATTTTTAAAAGAAGGCTTTCTTAAGAGGTCTGACCATAAAATAGTAGTCAAAATCATGATTTTGTTGGTAAAAAGCAGTAGCGCTGAAATTTTAAAATTTAATTGTATGGGGGCTTTGGATCGCCTCAATCGATGGCAACCACGAAGTGTTGGCCATCACTAACCATCAGTCCATCACTACTGATAATTATAGTGTTTGTGCTCTTCTGATGAGCAGATTATTAATTAGTAATAAAATGCTTTCGAACCACAAATTTGGGTCCAAAAACATAATTATAGGTATTCTCTAAAAAAGTGAAGTTTTAAGAGAAATAGCGATCAAAAAATCTTTTGCCACTAACTTACTGAACACCAGACTCTCTCTCTCTCTCTCTCTCTCTCTCTCTCTCTCTCTCTCTCTCTCTCTCCTGGATGATGATGAGAGTTCGAGTGTCAGCCAATACATGATTTTGAGTGCATACCATATGATATTAAGCATACATTACATTGAATTATATGCCGAGCTCAGCCTCTCTATGATCTGAATGGCACACTTGACTAATATTTGTTGGACAAGTACTAAGTCTTTACCCTTATTTATCTAAAAGAGTAAACCAAATAAAAAAGAGGAGAATATATCGATAATATCCATATATACTATAAAATGTAAATTTGATTCGTTTTCTATGTTTTGCTTCAAATGAATCTGATTTTAAAACAGATATTTCAAGTGATTCATCAAAACCGACACCAGATTTTGAGATAATATTACATAACGTTCTGCTTGTTTACAGATATTCAGTCAATTCAATGACGAATTAGTGATAACACAGCATAACATCGCATAACATCCCCAGAAATGTTCAATTTTTCTTCGTTTCTCACTTGGAATCAATTCTGATCGGAATGAGTGTCAAACCGAGCCATTGATTATCGTTTGAGTCAAACAGACTTAAAAAATATTTTCAATGTATCAGTGATTTAATGTACGACAAAACCAACAAAATTTTTAGTTCGCTTTAATTTATTCTAAAATTTACTTAAAATAACCATTACTTAGATTTTGATAAATCGTGAAAAAATCTGACCGAAAACAAACTGAAAAAAGAAATAAAAAGGCAAACACTTTAAATGTTCCTCTATTTGTATTTACGATAAATACCAAGTTCAGTTTTTTGTTTTATCAAAGCGTTTATAATTCTGATATATACACAAAAATATATCATTGATTCGCAAAATAATTGTCTATCGATTTAATCTAAATATTAATATTCAGTGAAAATCAAATTAGTTTAAAAGCAAGGTAATATTATTATACTATTGAATGGCTTTATTTCTTAATCATAATCGTGAGAATATCCTAACAATAACTGTCCAAATTTAATAGCCTTGATAATCTTTTTAGTAAATAGCATAAAATTTAAATGGATTCCACAAATTGCATCTGGGTAGATTTGAGTGAGAATCTGTTGCTCTCATATAATAATAACCATTTTTGAAAACACAATTTATAGTCAGAATATGTCGTTAAGAATAAAATAGTTATGAAAAGCCATAATATTAACGATTATATTGAGTTCACATATTTTCTAAGAATAAATGAATGTTTGAATCGAAGCAAAAAATAATTGAAAAAAATTGCCTTAAAGTGAAAGTCGATTCTTGACTGACCTGAGCTCTAATTGAAGTTTTGTTTTTCAAACAGTTTTCGGCCATTAATTAAAAGCTAAAAAAGTTTGAGTAACAAAGAATTTTGAAGGGATTGGCAGGAAATGTGTGGCCAAAAACACAAACGTTAGACAACTTAAGAGTTACTCATTATTTGAGAAAATTCTCTGAATTACGGAATACTAGTAATTATTAAGCCATTAGATATTTTTAAGAAATAACCAATTACAATTTAGTGTACCCAAACTTTCATACTTTTAATCGCAATATTTATCAAATGATTGGTTCCCTTTTGGGTATGAATTCATAATTAATTAGAATATTATAAGCCGAGCAATGTTTTGAAAATTCCCCTTGCTCATATTAAGGAATTGCTACTATTACATTTTTAAAAACATGTTTAATTCATTGGTCATCTCTTAAGTAATATATTATATTATATATATATTATAGTAATATATATACTTAGCTTAATATCCGAACCTTGAAATACAAGAAGTCGTGAATTACATTAAAAATTAATTTTGCTATTGATTTGAATTATATTATTTTGAGAGTCAATTAATAATTTAATCATTTGAATGAATATCAATCAGTTTTCATCAATCACTGACAAAGTCCTTAAAAATGAAATGACACTTTTTATATAAAAAAGAGAAGAAAAAAGATTCATTATTTTATAGACAAATTATTATCAAAATTTTTGACAGAAAACAAAAAATGAAAATATTGTGAATTAATATAATAATAATCCTTTAAAATAACAATTATTTCTACTTAAATCTCATTCAATGGTTTTTTGGGGAAATAATATTCAATTACTCGACAATTGTTATACGATTGTAGACTAAATTGGATTATATTTAATGGGTTTCAGAAAACAGACAACTCGTCGATGATATGTCGATAAAGTGGTGTAAAAAAGAGGCTTCAATTGATAATAAATGAGTAAAAGGAGTGACCACCCAATGAGCCGATTGTTATTAACGAATAGTTATCATTGAATAAGTGAATCATTGATTAGCATTTAGACAAAAGCAAAACTCCAAACTCAACAGTGGTCTCAAAACTGTTGGCAGTGCTTCTCCATCGAAGGCCAAGTATGTTATTAACCCTTTTTGGGTTTACTCTCGTTCTCAGTTCTCATATGGTTTTCAACATTTTTGTTGTAATTCAGAAGAAGTTTAAATGTTAAGAGATGTTAGAGATGTTCGTAAAGTAGATAATCGATAACTAAACTAAACTCTAGCTCTGAATGTGAGCGCATTGTTTGGCTGCAGAAAAAAACTGGTCTTAACGACAAACTCTGTGCCAAAACAAAGGCCAACACATATAATAGACAGGCATTTATTTTATGTGTTGTGCCATATATTGCACTAAAGTGTAGAGTAAAGGCTTCTTCTCTTAGTTTTTATTCAATATATTAGTGATCGGCCAGCAATTCATAGCAATTCATAGCACTGGGCGTAAGGTTTTCATATGCCGTGTGATTGTGTCAAACCAGAGAAAAAAGAGAGCTTTAAGACTATAAGACGTATGCAATCGAAGAACTGTTGTCTGAATGCTTGCCTCTAAAGCGTGGGAAAACTGGCCAACGGTGTGGTACGGTGTGTATGAAGTGTATGCTTGTGTTTGATGTGTATGAGTAGTGTATGTGTGCTATGTTTTAGTCTATCTCTATCTCCACCACAAGTTTTATTCAGCAGTTATTCTAAAACTTCTTTCTCTCTCTGACACGAAAGCAAAGGTATAGCTAAACATTAAACTACTGGCTCTCTGTTGTTGTATATCAACCAAAAACTGATCCTATACTCCAAGTCCTGTCTATTCCCAAAATGCTTTGCTTTTATGCTTTGAGTTTAACTTTTATTTTTTTATTCCTCTCTTTTTGGCCATACATTAGTAGTATATTTCTGTCAGACAATAGCTTCGCCACAAATCAATAGTCTGTTGTAATTGGGATTCACTTTTATTGCCATCAAAACTGCTCTATTGAGTGGTGAGAGAAAATGAGTCCATCCGTATATTACTCGTCGATATGAAGAGCTGTTTCTCACATTGTTTTCAGTGGTGTTCGTGTGTATTATCCCTGCCTTCTGTCATACACTGCATGTGTTTGCATGTCTTCATGTATTTGCAAATGTTATTATGCTCTAGCTCAATCTAACCCATGTCAATACATAACATTTATACAAAACGCGTCAATGTATACAAAAAATACAAATCTAAATGACCAAACTCATCGAAAATTACTATAAAAAACTTCAATTTGAAAAGCAATTTGAATGCAACAAAAAAAGCATTCGTTGTTACTCTCAAGCAATCCATTGTTTTGTTAGAAAAAAACCGAGTTTTGCGTCAAATCACTTTTAAAAAAGCTATTTAAATATGATTTTGCAAACGAGAGGTGTGGCTGCAATGGTTATGTTCGGGTGCTTTATTGCATTGCGTGCCAATTAATGGCACATTAATTTGTATTGCTTTACAATTTTAGTTATCAAACAATTCATTTTTTATGAAAAAAACTGATACAACGAATACTACGAATAGTATTCATTGAAATATAAGCCGATATCACGTATTCTTTTGTTGATTGAGTTAAATGATAATCAATTTAGCGGTAAATTAACGCTCAGAATAGTGTTTTAAAACGTAAATAAAAGACTCACCTTGGTTATGCCTACTGGTCATGTAGTCTTCTTTACAAACAAATTTATTTTCGTCGAGTATATACAGTTCTTCACCGGTAGCTAATTGTTTTCTACAGACCAGACAAATGAAGCATTTCAGGTGAAATACTTTGTCGCGGGCCCTCCGCACCAGATCTGTGGGCAGTATTCCACAATTACACCCAGAACACTTTGTACCAAATAGTCTGTAAATTCAATTCAAATAATTAAACATTTTTTTAAATTTGTCTTTTCATTTAAATTAATAATGAAAGCCAAGCAGTTTATATGCCATGAATATGCCCTGAGCCAGTAGTGATCCTCCTCCATGTCAAGGTAAGTCTTGGAAGTGTCACTTCTCGACAAATTTGAAAACATTAAAAATAGTGAAAATGTGTTAAAAAGTGGTTTCGCTTTTTTTCTGTGTAGGAATGGGTGGAAAGGACACAATTTTTAATGACTGCTTAGAATAGCAACTCTTAAAAAGTGGTTTTTGATGTCGTGTTGGGAGTGATGTGAGAGTCGGTGTGTGGTATCGAAGTTCTACTAATGATCAGTTGTCCCATTGATGTCATGATAATAATAGCAGTACTCGTGTTTAGCATCACTTTGAATAATAATTTGTGATCTTTTGTGCGCACAGTTTCCTGCCTGTAGTGCCGGTAGTGTTGATACCAGTGCTGGGGTAGCCGTCAATGATAAGTCAAGTGTAGCGCATAGTTTTGTTTTCACTATTATTTAGTATTATTTTTTCATATTATCTCTTAAATTATAATAAGCTTTCATTGTATTGACATTTGTTTGAATGTGTCGACATTGAATGCCACTCAAAAGAGCACTGGTAGGCAGTGGTAGGTCTAACAGTGGCGCTAAACGCTTAAATAAATTATTGGTATTACGCCAACCAAATAATTCTTAAAGGGTGACGAGAAAATGAATGGCCCGATCCGTCCGGCCGTCCAATACGTCTAATTATAATGTTCTCTGTTTTTGAGCGCTTCCCCCAAAATGTGTTGTATTTTGACTCTGAGTTTGACTTCTTTTGACTCTTTCTTTGTCTTCCTTCGCATCAAATGGTTCGCAACGAAGAAGGTATTTGTCGGTATTTGTCGCTCTGGTGTCAGTCTGTGGTTAGTTCCAGCACTACATCACAATATGCATCACAAGTGAAATGTGAAACGCAATCACTGTCGACAAGTTAGCCAACGCTCTAATGTCTATTCATAGCTACCAGTGCTGGATAGCCGGCTCTTTTCCGCTCTCTTACAGAGGAGAACACTTGACTTACGGCACAGAATTTGAAGCAGCCTTTGATTTTTCGACGCCAGTGTAGACACGGCTAAGGGTTCTGTTGGATGCATTCAAGAGTGCATGTCCAGTGCCCAAACAGATCCGGACTGTCAACGAACTGTGACAACGCTTTTTGTGGCACTCGTAGTCTTGTAGATATACCATAACTAAAGTGTCGCTATTCTGTGCTCTATTCTGTGTTTATGTGTTTCTCATTTGGCACTCATTTCCACGAATAGAGTAAACATTTGCAAACTTGACGTTCATTTTAGAGATAATTTTGAGTAAATTTTAAGTGTTTTCCTCTTTTCTAATGTAGTTTCGAGAGAGGAGTCGATTATAATTCATTCCTCCGGCGAACTAACTATCGTTTTATAGACTGGTCGTGAAAGCGTATGACTGGTAGCCATACCCTAGCCACACATTGCCATAGCCGTAGTCATACTCAGCCATTATATAAGTCGAGTCGTGATTTCTATCAGTTATTCGGTGACCAACACATGGTATTAAAGAATCATTTGGGGAGTGGAAGGGGTGCTAAGTGGCAGAAGGTGTAGGGGTGGACTCATTCGGGCCACAATAATGATTGTTCTAATAATATAGTCTAACAATCATTAAGTCTATTACAGACGGACCAGAGCTCAGGAATACCCATATAATTGTGTTATTCCAACACTATTTACGATTGAATACTATTTTTACGTCTGTTTCAGTTCATATCCAGTGTTTACTGTGAGCACTGAACACACTGTGCAGAAGCACTGCATAACTATTAATTTTTGGACCAGAAGTGCTGAATTTCACAGACATCATACTTTTGATGTCATTTTTGCCGAATTCCAGTTGTATTAAGAGGTCAGTGCACTACTATTTTTCTGCACTCGACTGTTGCTCGGCTTGACTTAGGCTTGACTTTTAATACTCATAACTTATATCAACTTTTTTTTCTCTCCTAAAAGATTATCTCATTCTTAGAGTTCAGCCGAAAAGCGTTCCATAAGTTTTGATTTTTTTTTCATTTTAAAAGTTGTGATCATTTTTTTTGTGTAATTCTCTCATTCAGAGCAAAACGTATGGAATTTCAGCGAATAATTGTTAAAAACTTAATATCGAAACAAATTAATTAAATTCAAACCAATTTCCTAAAAACAACAAAGAATTTAAAAATTGTCATGCTACAATCTGGCAGATATATGCCACTATTTAAATCGTTTAATATGAGTAGTAAGAGATAATGCTTGCTCATTTTTTTTGTGCTGAAATTGAAACTAATGAGAATATAAACATCTGATGCAAACTAATGGCACTGAAATCCAAATCAATTCGAGACAACTGTTTGGCCGCACAAAAGTTTTGGCGATATTTTAAAACTAATGGCAATTCAGGGCTCAAATCGATGACTATAACAAAACAATTGTGAGTTCAGGTCATAAGTGTTGTGTCATTAGAACCCAAAATAATCATAAGAACTATAAGAAGGCAGAAATAAAATTACTTAATAATGAAATGGTTTTCTAGTTTTTAATGATTTTTTAGCCAAACATAAAGTCCTGTAATGTCTATAATCGCCAATTATATGAATGACCGTAAGTTTTATGGTTTCATAGTTTGATCACTCAATCAATTTTTATTTTTATTATTTCAATAATTTAATAGAGTATTCGTTCACTTAATTTTGAATTCAATTTTTTTCAGATATTGTTTTTCAGATTCGCATTACTTTGAAATTAGTTTTCATATTCAAATGAATGCATAAAATATCTTCAATTTGTTTTAACGATAATGAGCATCGATTTAAAAGTGAACTTGCACAAACTTTATGACTCAATAGGGCTATTAATGGCATATTTTGAAATGCAATTGACTTTAATAGTAGCTAGGTAATAGCTAGCACATAATAGGCAAAGAATATATTGTAGGCTTACCTGAAAAAGTCGTTTCTGCAGAAGAGTCTTCCTTCGCGTGAAAAACACCTTTCCGATAAATTAGATTTACATTCGGCACATGTGACACACTTTGTATGCCACGACCGATCCAATACATTCAACAGGAATCGGTCTAAAATCGGTAGATCACAACCAGCGCATTGTACCATCTTCATTTGACAGCCGATCGCATCAGCTCTAAGTCTCGTTTATTGTTATACCAGCTCTCAATGTTTGCCATCAACTGAGCTGACTGGTAGAGCCGCCCTCACCACACTTGACGCACTAGGCATAGGTGGAGCAGCGCATGTTCACCACTGTTCCAACTCAAACAAAACTAAGTTCTGAAGAAGAAGTTCTTCTCAAAAATATATGACTAAATCATTAGTTTTTGTATCGGAAAACATTTGAACATTGAATGACCATTGAATGACCAT